>JANVCC010000048.1:4177555-4348829 GCA_025345505.1 Todiramphus chloris collaris | reverse complement strand
TTTCCTTTCCTTTCCTTTCCTTTCCTTTCCTTTCCTTTCCTTTCCTTTCCTTTCCTTTCCTTTCCTTTCCTTTCCTTTCCTTTCCCTTCTGGACAGAATGTCCGTATCAGGGAATTTTGAGACTTACTGAAATACGCCCATACAATTGGAATCTTAACTTTTGGTATTTAGTTTTTAAACCCCCAAGAAAACAGAAGCAAGAAAAATAGTAGATCAGACTTCTAAACTATTAAAAGAAATGCAGTGTTAACTGGCCATTTTATTGAATTTTAAAGCTGCTCTTTAAAAGTATGTTGGTGAGTTCTGGACAGTATTTTCACAGCAGAGTGATTGTTACTGACAAAGCATTTGCACACAATAAAAGATGCTAAAGAGAAAAAGAATGGCAAAATTAATCCCGTCCTCACAGTTCAGTAGTGACCTCCACTGAGCTTGTGTGTGCTCCTATATCTTAATAGCTTCTCACAGCACTGCAGAAAGCAACTGCAACAGGGGAGAAACACGCTTAGATTAATAGCAACCTTCATTTGCACCGATGTTAACGACTGAAGCAAAGCGTTCTGTTTGGCGCTGTAATTCAGCAGAAGCTCTTGTGGTATTGACCAAAGTAGCAATGTTTAGCCTGTGGTTCTCAAACCGTATGTAAACTTCTTTAAATTACTTTGGAGTCGCTAGTAGACAGTCTATAGAGCTTCAAAGAGAGCTGCATGATGAATATGTGCAATTCATCACTTCAGCTACTCCTTGTTTTGAGTGGGCTATTTTTCTTCATAGTCATCAATGGACTGTTCTCAGTTGAGGCTGGCTGAGGAATATTTGTGCCTTGAGCAACGATAGTTTTGGTGTCTAGTTTATTCACGCAAAATCACATATTTTTATTCTGTGATCTATTCCCTTTCCTCTTTTCTCCTTCAAATCACAGTCCCTTTCCTGCATAATATTTGCAACATTCACCTGTACTTCCTGAACGTTCTCCAACAGGATTTGTTTCACTTTCTGCTTTGTTTTAAAGAGACCAACGAGTGCCCTTGGCATGCAGCTATGCAGAAACAAAATGCCAGGTTTGAGGCATTCCTAAACGCCTACCATTCCCCTCCCAAACCAGCAAAACACTTAACACCGCTGTTTAACTCCAGACCCCTAAGTGTCCTTGGTGAATTCCTTTTAAAGTCAATCTAACTGCTCACATGCTTCAAAGACAAGCACATGTTTTGCAGAATCAAGACACAAGTACTCAGCACTTGCCAGATTCAATCCACTAAAAGGACAACCAGGTAGGCTGAGGACTCCATGATTGTGACAGAGCATTTCAGGATTAACATCTTTGTGAATGACTGTTCCAGTTGCTGGCAAACTGTCTAACAGAAAATTGTTTCCCATCAGCAGAACGGCAATTACGTAAAAGCAAAATGTAAATGTGTACTGAATTTGACAGATTCTTTTAAAAATCATTGTGAAAATTTGTTTAAGAGAGCATTTCTTTTTTTTTTTTTTTTTCTTTTTCTTTTCTGGGTGAGAGGAAGAAAAAAAAAATCACAACTGTAGAAAACAAATTTATTGCCTGCCATCTCTAGTGACTGTAGCTGATCAAATTCTACAGTGAAAACATTTTACACTTGTGTTGAGCTTCATCTGCTTCAACTTAGGTATCTAAAGTTTACATGCGAGTTAGTGATCCATAGCTGTCAGTACAGTCAATGAGATAAGAACCTCTAGAGGTCCATTAACTGTGCCTTAAAGTAGATGTCTGACACAGATCAGAGTTCTCAGCAGAGAACAGAGGGATTGACAGTGCCTGCCTCCAACGTTGATGTCTGCTTTCCAGAGGTGGGTGAAGGCAGCTTATTCAGGGGACTGTCCACCTAATTCTGTGCCTAAGGCCACAACTCTTTTCCATAAAACTGTTCTCTGTGTCCTATGAACACACTGCCATCGTCCCAGCAAACCACAGCTGTGTTGCTGTGGAGCAGGGGATCTGAACTGAAGGATATACATTTTTTTACAACCAATCAGAAGATCCTTCTACTTCACGTTTATATCAGTGTAGTGCAATAACAGCTTTAACAGCTAACACAGTTCAGTGTGTTAGATGTGAGATGAAAAACATCTTTTTTTAGTATTTTTTTTATGGCTAAGTCCATATCACTGAATAGAGCAGGCCAGGGACCACCCTCTGGACCTGCAGCCACTGTCCCTGGGACCAGGCTAACAGTGTGACTCACTTCCATTGGGATCTTCCTGCTGAAACAGGATAGCCACGTCCAGCCTGCCTGCTGGGAATGCCCCACAGGTTTTGCTGATGTGGGCTACTATTGTGAAAGGGAGTATGACAGCACTAAAGAACTACACACAACCATGCCTTGGCTCTGTTTTAGTTAATCATATAGAGGTAGCTTCAGAATAGTCTTTTCAAAGACTAAAGAGAAATGGACAAATGGCTGAAAGACTCAGCCCGGGTGAGCCTCTGTTCATCAGATGCAACCATACTGTCAATACTTTTAAGAAGTTTACTTCCATGTGGATGCAAACTGGATGTATTTTGCCTGCCTGACATCTGTGTTTTATTTCTACCTTCGGTTTATGGCCAGGTCATACCAGAGGTTTCCTGTGTCAGCTTTGCACTTCGGTTAAAATAGTTCTTCTCTCTCCCAGAGATTCATCCTGTGATGCATTTATAGAGAAGCAATCACATCCTCTCTGCCTTTGTAGTGTTATGTTAAACAGGAGTGACTGACTGCTGGCTAAGGATCCTCCTACAGTGTAATGATGCAGTAAACAATTCTCTACAACCACTGCAACCTCCAACAGTTTGTATCTAAGGAAGTATTTCTTTCTGGTCTATAAGTTCACTTGAATATTTACAAACATGTAAACACCCTTACTGGGTATCAGGATCATTTTAGGTTCAGGCAGTTTGTGAGGGAATTGGAAGGCTGATAATGCCTGTTGTTAATTGCTCTTCAGTATGGCTCAGTCACTTTTCTTGAACCAGGAAATTACTGCTTTGAAACTCTCTGACACTAACAATAATGCATTTATTTTTGGTAATATTACACATAATTTGATTGATTGGATCATCTTTTCACATGTCAGTTCAAATGCAAGTTCTACAGGAACTCAGCTTGGACAGATTTCGCCTATATACAAATAAACCTATTATTAAATGTTCCAGACACCATTATTGTAGTGTTACAATACTGTTTTCCTAACTGAGGCATTAAATACTAAATAGTCTTTCAGCTACTGTTATGGCTCTTTCTTCACTATTTATTGGAGTGGATTGAAAAGAACCATGATAAACCCATTAAGCATAAAACAAAAAGGAAAAACAAATATATGTTAAATAGCACAAACCTACTTACTGCAGCATCAATAAAAGCTTTAATTAAAGTTATACTGGGGATTTATCTAGGAAAACAGGCAAGTTTAAAAGTGTTATTAAAATATGTCCCTAAAGTTATATGTTTCCATTTAAATGCAATATTAATGGAGGAAGCAGCTTGTAGAAACTGCCACTGCTGTTCATAAAAGAAAATATCTATTAATATGTGTTATCACACCAGTGGAAAATTGAAATAGCTGTAATTAGTCCCCAACACAAACAACATACATCTTTAGTCTCTGAATTTTGCTACGTTACAAAATTAAGAAGTAAAAGGACAGCTTCAAGATTCTTCTCTTTATCAGCTTATGCCATACGTCGAAACACTGAAAGAGGCATCAAAACCAATCAGTTTTACATATCTGTTTGCACAATTTGTGCAGGCATTTGGGCACCCTAAAGGTTAGGCATTCAGTTTGCACAGTCCCTTTTAGGCTGGAGCTGCAGCTTCTTGAGGTGAAGTCCTTGGAGAACTGGTACATGGCTGCCCTACCTAGTGAGGACTTGGATCTTGCAGACCCATAGCTGTGTATGAATTAAACAGAGCAGCTATTTTGTTCATCAGTCACAGTGTGAAACAGAGACAAGAGGTTGGTCAGAGGGTGAAATGAGGGCTCGCTGGTTCTATGGGCTTAGCTAATATCTTGCTATGCACTGAGTGAATTTGCACAAGGTCAAGTGTGGTCAACAACTAAGTGGAAAATTACTGAGATGGCAGAGAAGTTCCAGAAGGGTACCAAACACACCCACCTTGACACATGTGCCCAGCTAATCAGAGATTATAAATTAACAAAGATAAAGCCTTTGGGTTTACTTATACTGATACAAGAGAGAGCACCCTGTGGTGCCCAGTTACTGAAGCTACCTGAATGAATAACCCAGTGACTGTTGACTGACCTGGGTAATCATTTAGTCACTATAATTTCTATTGTATTGACACCATGTTTTCTCTGGCAAATAAGCTCTCTGCTTTGACAGCTGGCCTGTAACCTAGTTCCTCTACAAGCTGGATGGTTAGTACCTGAAGTCCAGTTAGTGCAAGTTGTTGGAAGTTTCAGGACTATACTCATGTGTTAGCTGTTAGTTTGGGGACCCATTATAAGGCTTCATATTAAATTAATTTTAACATAGGAGGTCCATCACTTATTCCCTCTAAAAACAGAGGTTTCCCTCAAGACAGCCATTCAAAATTAAACATATTTCATAAAAAAAAAATCATTCACACTGTGATACACTTGACTGAAGAAATTTACAGAGCATTTTTCCCCATTTCTCTTTAATTCAACTCATTTCACATACATCAAGCAATGACCTCTCTACCATGACATTTAAAAAAAATGAGTATATGCCTTCTGCAGCCCACTACAGAGTAATGGTTATGCATATCACAGTCCATTTTTCTCTTACCATCAGGGAATCCATCCCAGATTTCCAATCGGTCATAGCGACAGAACGCTCCCCCTGGAGTATTTGAATCAGGTTCTAGCTCAAAGCTTTCAAATTCCAGTATAATCTCTGACATCTTTGGTGCAAAGATAATATAAGTGCATTCAAGGCTATTGGGATATTTTTCAGGGAATCCAGGGGACTTTATCACTCCACTTGAGGAAGTAAAATTTCTGGAACATTCAGGTCCTGTAAGAGAAAGAGGAAAATCATCTGGGTTTACACTGTGCTACTAAGCAAGGTAGTTAGCTGGAAAACAAATTAGGTCATATTGTCTCTCCAGCAGCAAAGGTGGCTTTTCAATGAAACACCTCATTTTAATCACTGCATTAATCATTCAGCCAGCTTGTTCCCATTATTGATAGTCAGGTTTTAAATCGCAATTCACATATACTGTCTGATCTCCAATTTTCAATTTGTATGGAACAATATGAAAACTTGTAACAGCTCTAGAAAGAAAAGGGGAAAAAAAAAAAAGACAAATACAAAGTCATGTGGGAACAATGAAAGTGTAAGCTGCAGAAATCTCGACAGAGCCCTAGAGAAATAATTATAGCCCCTTCAAGCTCAAATCTTTAAATCTTACGGCTGACAGGTTTTTATTGGCAAAATAGAATTTTTTTTGCGAAAGCGGGTGAGTGAATTCAGTAGAGGGAGTAGTGGTTTCAGATTCCTGGAGCACTGACTCAGTAACTCTGCCAGATGTGACCTATGCCTCCTTGACAAACTAAATGTGAAAGGTAATTCGTACGTGTACCAAGGGTGAGTGACTCATTCTGAGTGGTGTTGACACAGGTGCACCAGTAAAATGTTGCTGCTAGTGCAGGCATGATAAACTGTGTGATTACAGGCAGTGTTGCTAGAAGTCACCTAATGTCAATGTTGACACACCAGCTTTCCCTGATGTCCCCACCATGGCATAATGAGATGCTCCAAACAGGGCTCTTGGTGTGGCAGGAAAGTGGCAGTAAAGATGCAAGGGTATAAAGGGCCTGGAATTGCCTTTGTGAGTAGAGGGGACTACAACTGGAGTCCCTCTCTTGCTGACAGATAGCATTTCTCCTTTGTTTAGTTCCCTCAGGAATCCTCTCTGTGGATCCCACATCTGCAGGTGTACTCGAAAGTCAGCTGCAGGCACTGCCCACACATCCTCCCCCAAGGTCAGCACAGATACCTCTCTGTGACTTTTAACACTCCAAATGTAACGGAAAGTGATTTATGGGATTCAGGGCATTGGTGGCTAACAGCTGACCTGGGGAGTTTGTGTAGGATGACTCAGATGAAGATCCTTGGATGTGGAGTAGAGGAAGGACACAGGCAACGCCGTTTGGTTGCAACAGCAGGTCTACACTAGAGCATGTGTGAGGTTTCAATCTGGATGAGGATGCCCAGCATCCTTGGAGACTGTAGTCAGGAGCCTTAGAGGATTTCCAATGCTTAACACAGATCATTGACGGAAAACAGTCTGGCTTGTTGCATATATGAATACTCTTATTTCACCATAGAAAATGTTTTTCTTGTGAATGTGCCAAGCATATTACCCCCCACAGATTTGGCCACCTCCCAGCTAAATTCAGCATGCAAGAGAAAGAGGTCTGAATGAATTTAGTCAGTTCAGGTATTTTTGTCCTTCAACAGACGCTGATAGGAAATGCTTGAGCTATCATATCAATATTCAGAACACTTCATGGCATATTTTGGAAGATGTAGATATTAATGCTCACGTAACCTGACCCATTCCAATTTGGGAAATTACATTTTGCCTATAATTAAATCGCTCCCTTACACATTAGTCAGATATTTCTCTTCTCTCCCTGTCATTCCCTTGTCTCCTTGTCATGTATGGGAGGGTTATATTCTGATTGTTGCTCCTCACTCCCACCAGTAGCTGCTGTTCCAGGATAAAATAGCTTTGCTATGCCATTCATAGCATAAAGTGCTCTGTACTTCTCTTGGAATCCAATAAAAGATGCAATATAAAACGTAAGCCAGGATCATTATTGCTTTATTAAATACAGCCATATCCTGGCTCTGTGAGTGCACAATCATCAGGCTCCTCACACTCACACATGGTATCTCAATACCAGCTTGCTTTATTTTAAATATGTTCAAGTCAATCTGGTGCAAGAAATAAAAACTGTTTTCAGACGAGCTGCCTCACTGAAATGCCCTCCACAGATTTTGAACCTTTATTGACACTGTGAAGAAGCTCCAGAAATTGAATCAACACTGAGGACATGAGGAACTCCACGGGGTGATCTTCATGGAAACCTGGCAGAAGAGGTTCTAGCAGGGACCCGAAAGAGTAGATACTACTGAGGTGGAGAAACTACATGTATGCATCTCACACCTATACATGAAGACATGCGCGCTGAAGGAAAGACAGGGACAGGAGGCAATAGAGAGAGCAAAGACAGAGGCTACACTGGGGATAAGTTCATTTGCTCGCTGTAGATGTCACCGAGACACAAAATCATTTGCCTTCTTGGTTGACACTGCCTTTTCTTTCAGTTTACACCAGAAATTTAGTGAAATGAAGTTAGGAACATGGAATGTAAACCGTGTAGATTGTCTTCTCGTGAATAGGCCACTGATCCATCCTAAGATAGTCTGGCTGCCAAAGCCAAAATGGTGAACATTTCAGATGGGATAAATGTTGGGCAAATATGGGTTTCATGCTGTAGTCCAGAATTCAATTCCTTCAGTGCCTGTCTGGCTAAGGAGCAGGAAGATAAGTAAACGTAGCTCCTACTCTCAAAGTCCATACATCACCTATCACAGTCATGACATGTGTTGGCTTTACAATTTCCACGGCGTGTGGCATTTTAAGCATCAGGTTTAGAACAGCTTAGGACAGAGGTAATGTAATGCAGTTTTTCTTTTCAAAAACTAAGGATGCCCTCACAGGAATAATGGGCAAAAATATACAATGTGCTGGAATGCAGCTCAGCCTTCAGCTGAGCACCATAGGACCTTGGGCTTGGGATCATTTTAATACTTATCATTCCTGGGAAATGCTGAGCTAAGTTGTGAATATGCTAAAGAGGAAGCGTATTAAGTCTGCTGCAAGTAACTTAGCTTCACCTGTGTAACAGGGTGAACTGGCCAGCTTTATTTGGTATGGATATTCAAATGAGAATTTAGAAGAGTGCATATGCATGAACTCAAAAGTTAAAAGGGGCTGTGTTCCCACAGCAACTATAACTTGTATCCTTTGTATACACACAGCATTTTCTACACTGTACCTGCTGATAACTTTCCTGTATTAATATACAGTTTATGTGGAATGAACTAGAGTTAAAGTTGCTCTGGGAGCCATAATTTTGAGTTTCTTGACTTCTGTGTGTATAAAATGACATTCATAATGCTATCTTAACACAGTTAAGGTATAACACTGAGAGATGTAAATGACCACACAAGGAAATAAACACAGCGTTCATGTCAGAGCTCTGAGTTGCCACTCTACTATTAGGAAATAAATAAAAGCTACTTTCTTGAAAACACTCAGTTGCTAAAATAGTTTCACACACAGGTCATTCTTTCACGTCTTCTGTCTCAGCCTCGTTCTTTACGAAAGATGGTACTGTATATATAAGCACTGAGAAACTTCAGGACACAGTTTCAAGAGGTTAGCCTCCTAAAGACACCAAAATAAATAGAGATATTTTTTCAGGAAAGCTCGGTGTCATTTGGATGCTGAGCTCTTTCAAAAAATGTGACCCTGAAGGTCACCAAAAGAATTTCTGGGAGCCAAGAGTGGATTTACAGACAGGGAAGATGGTGAACAAGAGGTCTGTGGCCCCAATTAGCACTGTGCGGAGCAGCAATAGCATGCAATAGAAAAGAGACTTCACCACTGTGCTTCTCCTCATTAACAGTACAGCTGCCACCAAGCGCGTGTGCTGAACGCAGCTGAAAATCTGGCTCTGGTTTAGGGATGTAAAGGGGACTTGAACTGGTTCTGAAAACGAGGCACTGGCTGGGAGTGGTGTGCGTCGGAAATGCTGACCTGTGAGCTGCTTTTGTGGACGTGACCCTAAATATTGATGCTGAAGTCAGCAGTTTTGTATACATTTCAGCTGATTGTCTTTTCATATGTTAGGAGTTTTGGTCCTGTACTCTCCAGGCATGAAATATATGAATTATTTACCTTCATCCAGCCATAGGGAAAGCACGCCAGAAAAAATGATCATACTGCCCTTCTAACTCAGAAAGAGAGTTATCAAAGAGGGTCTGTCTAATAGGTCTGGTTAATGCTGGACTGTTTGTATCTCTGGGCTTTCTCTGAGACCCATGCAGCTATCTGTGCTCACCAGCACCGAACTAACTCCTGGCACAAACATCCAACAGGTCATGCCTGTGAACAGTGTGAGATTCTCCTCTCCTTTACCTCCCAAACATCAATTGTGAAAGCAACAGCAACATCATCTGCTGCCCATGTGTACTCTGGTCCTTTCTGGGCCCACAGCCATCTCTTGGGAATGCAAAGCAAAATAGTAACCAAAATAAGTCAGGGACACAGAAGGTTACAAAAAAAAAAAAAAGGGGGGGGGAAGGAAAAGGAAAAAAAAAGGGCAAGAGAAAAAAGCTAATGGTTTTAAGAGAGTTGAAACAAACAGCTGATGAAAACTATCACATTACACCCAGAGGAGTGCATACTCGGATGCAGTTTACCCACTGGATTCATAATGATTTACACCCATGGACTGTATGCCCCACCTTGGAATTAGAAGGGTAACACAATTTTCTTTCAAGCATTTTCATGCATTTTCCCCATTCCAAATAATTACGGTGAACTTTTCGACGCGAGCAAAAAATCACAGGTTATGAGCTATATAACAATGAATTGTTTCTCACCTCTTTTGAAAACTTCGTAACGGATAGAAAATCCTGCTCCGTGTGTCTCATAGTCGGAAACAAATTTAATAAAAAGATATGGTCCTGAAGACACTAAAGGAGGGGGAGCAATTTTTCCACAGTACTTTCCCCATAAGCGTCCTTCAGCATTATCTCCATCAATCACTTCAACATAATCATACCTGGTAGATAAATGGAAGGAAGAAACTTTTAACTTCCAGGAAAGAAGGAGAACCTAATTAATTTAGAAACCATAACACAACATAGATAATCAAGAAAAATGCTAGCTTGCTTGGAAAATGCATTATGCTGAAAGATGTAAGCAAAATGAAATAATTAAAATGGACTACATTATGTCTGTAGACATCATCTGGCAACATGGAACTATTAGGAAGAATGGTGTCCATTATGCTTGCAGACAATGTCAGCTAAAGTAACCAATTAACAAAAAAAAGGAAATCTCATGAGCACAATTCTGTATTATTAAATTGTGTTCCTTTGTCTGTGCAGTGTTGTTATCAATACATAATGCATAGCATTCTTTTCAAACTGCGAAGTTCTGTTATGAATTCAAAAATGTCTTTTTGGCTGAAGCTCTTTATGAACAATACTTTGATTTCCATATGCTGTCCTCCAAACATATGTCCACAGAATAATAAATAAATCCCTAAACATTAGAGATTTTTTCAAAACTCCACCATGTTTCAGATCAGTGCAGAAAAATCTGCTCTTTTCCTTGTTAGCTGGACAAATGGTTTGGAGCAAATCAGAAAATCTACACTTCGGTCACAGCACTTTTTTTTTTTTTCTCAGAGAAAACTTTTTTCATTATAAATCATCTTTTCTTATGTATTTGAATCAAGAAGGGCATGTTATAATATTCATACTTTTACAGCATGTAATTCCTGGACAGGCTGGGCTAAATCCTCCACTTGTTACTTGGAATTTATAAGGAAACACATATAATAATGCAATAATGATTGGTAGTAAAAGCAACAGTCATGTCAGGGTTTCTCAGCCCTGCCACCAGTGATACCAATATGTAGGACCTGGTCTGACAGATGTGGTTTCAGAGGGCTGAGGAGAGCCCAGCAGCTTGGCGCACCGAGCCAGCTGAGAGCATACAAATGAGAATAAAAGTCACGAGGAGACAGAAGTTGCAGGTGCAGAGATACGTCTGTTTTTAAGTTTTATTAGCAGATGATTTCACTTGACCCTGGATGGGAAGGAGGAGCAGACACAGCCTGTAGAGTAAGTTTAATCTTCTCCTAAAAGGCAGTGGTATTTGTAGCTCTGGGCGTCTTTTGGACTGTGGAACAAGGCTTTTCTCTGCCCCTGCGTCTTTGTGTCTCAGCTGTGCTGCCGTTTTCTGTAAAAAGTTGCTATTAGCCAGGCAATCTCATTTACTTTTCATTATCCTGCTACGACAGACATGAAAATGTTGTCATTAATTTGTTTAGACCTTTATCCTACTGTTAGGCTCATTGAAATGTTCCGAGCATATTAATATAGAAGGAAGAGCTAAAAATGACAGGACAATAAAGTGTGTCTGGCATTTTTAAGGAGATGAAAGGAAAAAAAATGTCTTCATGATGACCAATGTCATTTTTAACAACTCTGCTCCGAACTGTCCAGGGCACATTACTTATGTTTACACGAAGCCCCGGGAGACAACTGCAAAGATGATATCACTAGTTAAAGTGGACGGCTTAAGGCTCCTTAAATTAAAAATGACATTACCTCATCAGTTAAAACTGTGTGCCAGCTTTGGTGTATATCAAGTAGAAAATAAAGCTGACATTGATGGAACTGTAAGCATGAACATATGTGAAATATTGTGTTAACTGCATTTCCTCTTATGTATTTGATTTTTTTCTTGTAGCAATTGCTCAGCTAGTTAGCTTCACTGTCCCATTTCGGACCGGTGGAAATGCAAAGTGGAAATGTTAATTTCTGAGGTAGTTTTACAGATACTTTAAGTAGCCTGCATTTTGAAAGTTTAGAATTCTATTTCTTTACATAATTTCTTTACGATCTATGTATAACAGGATTTGAAAGTTAAGAAGAGAGTTGTAAAAAGACCTCAAAATTGGTTTGGTTTTGTTTTGGAAATATCCTTAAGAATACTGGCTTTAGATTCCCTGCAGATCTCAGTGGAAATACTCAGGGACACAGGCTGCCAGTTTTTAGACTTTGGGGAAAACGTGTTGAGAATTTAACAAGACAACCTTTCTCCAAATGATTAACTGCTCATTAAAGACTGACCATACACAACCACAGCATCCAAGTGATAGTCTTTGCTCCCCTCCCCATGATGATATTATTTCACCAGTTTCCCAGGTACCATTCATTGCTCAGTCCTCAGCGGTAGATAAATTTTGAAACGAGTATCAAGAACCCTATTTTTGAACTATTAACTTATGTGACAAATTTTAACTTAAAATATTAAGCAAATTTTAACATGCTTTTTTACTTCATCTATAAACAAGAGAAAAAAAAAAACCAGCCAAAAGGTTTGAATTCGGTATTTTTCTTCTGCTACACTTAAAAAATATTCTTCTATAGTCTTACTAAGTCTTTTGTATACAGACAAAAAAAAAAAAATTAACTTGTAAGTACCAGTTTTGTTATTATATGAAGTAAATTTGGCAAAAAATATTCAAACTACATTCTGTGATTCTCTAGACTTCCTCTTTATAGTCATAGCCTGCCCACACCTTTCCACTGTCCCTTATAGTGACAGAATTGTAATTTATGGTGCTCTTTCCATCTGCTGTGCAGTTGTAAATGACACAATTTGGTTACTAAAAGGCTGTCTTCTAATGGATTTTGCAAGTTATAGGTCAT
Source organism: Todiramphus chloris collaris (assembly GCA_025345505.1). Lineage (NCBI taxonomy): Eukaryota > Metazoa > Chordata > Aves > Coraciiformes > Alcedinidae > Todiramphus > Todiramphus chloris. Next base: position 4,336,297 of record JANVCC010000048.1, on the reverse strand, counting down.
GCAGCCCCGTGGAAGATGGTAGGATTTTTCAGGTTTTTCTCTTTTGCTTTGGAAAATTACTGACAGTCAGAAAAGAAGTTTAGCCGTGAAACAATAGGTATGAAGTACAATTTGAAAAGGGGAAGCTTTAGAGATCAGCCCTCCAACTTTCATTTTCTAAGCATCATCTCTTTCACTTGTCTGCTAACAAATGGATTTAGATTCTCCCATGTTGGCGGCAGCATCTGATATTTGGGCAGCAGTAAATGAGTATCTATATTATTTTTTTTTTCTTGGGGAAATGAAGTTACTCTGGATTTTACTAGCTTATACTTGGAAACCAATGTCCTGCTGTCATTTTTGCACTTTTCAAAATCCTACCAGAGCCCATAGTGTATCATAAACAACTCTTCTTGTAAATAGGAGAAAGTACAGTCACAACTTGAAAATGGACTTGCTGCCAAGGAAGCTCAGAAAGCAGCTTGCGTCTCCCTCTGGACTTGGTAGCAGCTCTTCTCCATAAGTTTGTCAGGAGAAGATGCTGTGCCAGGGATGCAGTTGGCACATTGGCATCCCTGTGAGGAGACTGAATGTGTCACCTCTGCAGCACCCAGACAGTCTTGGCATGCGGCCCAGAATACTGAGTTTGCAAATTTGGATTTCCCACTTGGCAATTCTTCTCTCAGTTACTGCTGTCAATGATGTGGCAAATATTTCTTGTAATGTTATAGTCCTTTAGGGTTTATGGCACAGAGATGTAAATACAAACGCGGTGCTAAGCGTGGAGTGCAGTTTCAGGTGAAAGACTAGAGCGTGAGTTCATGTGCATAAAAAAGGAGATGCTTGCCCAGGCAGGGAGGTAATCAGTGGGTGTGTTCATGGACCCACTATGCCATGATGCTAAACCATTCCGTTTTTATTTGTCTGGGATTTTCTGGATATTCCGTTTCTGTTTGCTTTCTCTTTGCACCCTCTGTGGTGTGCAAGGTCCATGAGTGGCTCTTGGGTGGGATCCTGCTGAAAGGCACTGCAGGGCTTGCACACTTGCCCCATTCCTTCCAGCTAGTGCCTGAGTATGCTGTTACTACATGGTCCTAAATTTGTGGTTCAGGAAAACAATGTCTGGGAGAGATTCCCATTGGAAAGATGAGGGAATCTAGAATTCCTCTACCAGTTCTTGAAGGAATTGCAAAACCTTGCCCTTTTTTTTTGAAAATATAATCACAGAATGTTAGGGGTTGGAAGGGACCTCTGAAGATTGGACTTTGAAGAGTCCAACCCCCCTGCCAGAGCAGGACAAAACTAGAGCAGATCACTCAGAAATGCATCCAGACAGGTCTTGAAAGTCTCCACAGAAGGAGAATTACGGGTTTGAGGAAAAAGCCAAGCAATACCTATAAAATGAGCACTGGTCAATGAAAAACATAAACAGTTGCAGAAAAGAGTTTTTGGTGAATTTTCTTTTTCCAGTTTCTAGTAGGTGCTAACAGTCTTAATGTCTGTTTTCAGTTCTGAACATACTGGAGACCCTGGAAGTGCACCACAGCACGTTCTACTGCAGAAAGTGAAGTGGAAGTGCTGGAAAGTCCTGCCTGCTGCTGAAGCCAAGCATTCTGCCAAGCTACACTCTCCTTCTACACATCGTCCTACAATCAGGGCACCGAGATCTTACACCATTTGCCTAAAAAAAAAAGTCTTTCCCACAACACATACAGAACCCAGATGAAATGTAAATACCTGCCATTTAACCTTATGAAACAGTGAAGCACATACAACTATAATTTACATCTGAATCTGCCATGTTTTTCTGCTGCCTACAATGATACACGCCTATAGGGTGGGTATGAGTATTTCGCTTAGTCACCTGTTAAAATGTAAAGATTTTCCATCTCTCTGTTTCTTTCATCACTCTGATTCCACTTCCACCAAGCTGCTAAATCTCTCCCTGACATGAATTATCCACCCTAGTCAGACTCTTGATCTGAGAATTCTCTTCTTAGTATGCAATCTTTATTTTGCCTTTATTTTATATGTGTATATATATATATTATTCCTCACAAGGCTCTATTTTATCTGAACAGAAGGCATAGTAAGAGGAAAACTAAATAAAGAATTTCAAGTTGTTCTGCACTGTGGATTTGTGCCCCATTAGTGACTAAGGGTTAGAGGTGTGGGATTTACTGCAGTGCTTGTGGCACAAGGCAATCTGCATCCCAGAGCTAAAAGCTTAAGAACTGCAGGCACTCGAGGGACTCCAACCTTAATCCCAGTTTATTAGCAACAAGAAAAAGAAGTACATGCTGTTAAAAATAAAAAATTAAGCACAGTCCCAAGCGGGCTGTTTTTTCTGCCTGTAACCTCGGCATCTGTTGAGTTGCTCTCCATCTGAGTGTCTGTGCCCCGTCAGCGCTCTCCTGAGCCTCCTGTGTCCCACTCTGGCAAGCAGCACATGGCCCTCAGAGCATCCTGGGTGACTGCTGTGCCTGCAACAAGCCACCAGGTCTAAGCAGAGAACAGGTACCCCCTGAGCACTGACAGACATGGGAAGTGCAGGCAACTGTGGGATGTTTTTTGCTCTTTTTGCTCCTTCCCAGTGTGCTTGGTGCCAAGGGACTCCATGTCATGCGTTCCTGTTTGGCTGCTCACACTCATCATCTTGTCACTGGAGAAGGCTTTCTCCACGCTGCAAGTCAACTGTTGGTGTGTATGTGCCTTTTACAGGATGAGTGCAGTCCCTCTTCCTCTCTCTTTCTCTCTCTCTCTGTCTTTCTGTCTGTCTTTCTCCCAACAGATCATTTCTCCAACTGTGGATGTGCACACAGCTGAATTAGCAACAGCCAGGCAGTGAAAATTCCATGAGAAAGGGGGATGTAGGAAGTGAATGTGCATGGCAGGAGGCTTTTAAACTAGTTGTACTTGCACTGTATTCATGACGTGGATGAAGCCCCCCCCCTAAGAGACACAACATCACATCTGAATCTCACAGTTCTCTAAAGTGCTGGATATTTAAGTACACAATTTACAATCGATTAATGATCTGCTATTTATTGAGACCCCTGTCAGTCTGTGGAGCCTTTGTTTCCATTGGTCTTTTGTGAGCTGGTGTTTTTATGGTTTTCACCCAGGGCCAAAATTCACTGAAGTTACTCATACAAAGGTCCTGTCAACCTAAGACATTTCTGGGAATGAGGCCATTGAGATTTGGCACTGTTCAGTACTTTACTAATGTCATTAACTGACAGTGGGTCTCCATCAAGAATGAACTAGTGAGGGTCTATTTTAGTACAAGACAATGCTGTAGTGAAAAAGAGAAAAGATGTAACAAAGACATCGATGAAGAGCTACAGTTACCCTCTGTAACAGTTTGAGTGTGACTAACAGCAACAGTTTGGTTGTTACACTGGGTTTTGGAATCATGTAATACTTTGGGATTTGTCCTTTCATTTTAAAATTAAGCCTTTAATTCTCTCCTGAACAAAGGCATCTGAAATGCAGGATACCTTAACCAATAAAAGTTCAAAACCCAGAAGTAATAAAAATAACGGCTACTATTTTAAATCTGATTATCCTTCATCTTGTCCCATGCTTCTTGTTGTTTGGCTCATGCCTTTTTCAATACCCGGGACTGGTGGAACTGAAGATCCTGACTAAATAAGAAAGATTGTATCTGCACTTTCATCTATACAGCTCCACTGAGAACAGTAGATAGATCTTTAGCTGCTGCAAATGAGATTAGCCCCTTTATATCAATGGACCTAAGCCAGCTAACGCTGATATATGGCTAAAGAGTGTGCAAGTGGTGACAGAGTATTCTACCATGTATTTACTTAGTTCTATTCTATTTGCACCAAATAAAACCTGGAAAACTCTTCAATAGAAATATGAACACCAGGGTTCACCCCGGGAATGAATGTAAGAATGTCATTCAGAAAATGAAGAAGAATCAGAGACCGTGGACCAGGTTTTGCCATTTTAGTATTGCAATGTCCTAGGTGAAGAATAAAAGTGAAATTCATCTGGTAAAGTCTTCAGCATATTTATCTGCAAAAAGTATTTTACCGCTGAAAAGATTTGATCTTGAAGTTAGGGCAAACCCCACTGATTTCATGGCTTGCCACACACTGTAATAAATCATAAAATAATGATCCCAGTATATAAAAATGAAAACCTCTTCTGAGAAGAAACATTCAATTTTAAACCTCTTTAGTGAGGAACTTCAGTTCATAACTTTCTGGCATAGAAAAATGCTATCTTTTCATGGAAAAAGGTTTCTGTCTGTCAAATAAGACAAATTTACAAATCCATGACTTCCACTTTAAGTGGGGGAAAAAGAAACACTTAGGAGTTTAAAGACTTCAGAGACGAAGGAGCTTTCTAGTGTCAAACTGCTGAAGTTTAGTATTTATAGGAAATTCACATGCCTCTAATTACTCTAAACTCAGTTCCCAAGTAAAATATGCCATCTGGAAGATATTAAAGTCATTTACAACTTGTTCACCTCCCTATTTCACTGCAAAATCTTACCTCTTGCCAACTTTCCAGTGTTCTTCACAAAATAAAATGCAGTCTAATTTTTACTGGTTGTTTCATCATTACTTTATTGAGCCAGCTAAGGGCTTAAGAAACTGGAAAAAAAAAAAAAGTTAACAGTAATTTTCTTATTACTCACTATACCTCAAGCTTTATATTCTTTCAAATGGACATTTCAAGTGTCAGGGTTCTGCCTTAGCCACTAATTTGACATGGAAAGATATTCTAGGTGATAAGAGAGAGAAAAAAGATGGCATAAGCAGTTATCTTGCATAAGAGTAGGCTCCTATAAGCCAAAAAAAAATTTAAAAATACTCAATTAAACGGTTTTGGTTTTGTTTTTATGACCTCCCAAGAGACACCCATCAATCAGAAAACCTCGTTAGTTGAGCAACTTCATCCAAGTATGCCAATCTGTTTATAAGTGAAGCTTTGCAACATTCCTCTGAGGTAAAGTTGTCATTCTCATTTTACATATGTGGAGACAGAAGAGAGAAACTGAGTGCCAACAGTCTCCCAGAAATTTTGCAAACAGCAAGGAACAAAGCCTAGATAGGCAAATGCTGTGTTTTAAATAGAAAAGCCCAGTCTAGCTCCTCCTGAAATAATGGAAAGATTCCTAATAGCTTCTGTGAGGTTCAAATAACGTTTCTTAACAGAGGCTCAAAACTTAGAAGCTTTCTTAAGCCATGGAATGACTGGAAGAAGGGGCTGCAAAGTCTCAACACAGTCTCACAAATACATGTGAGTAATTTCTGTAGGGTAACTAGACTAAATTACTTGCATAGAGAGACTCATGCTTCTATACACACTCACACTGCTGCAAGAAGTCAAACCCTCTATATCCATTAAGCATTGTTTTCATGTGCCTAAGAAGTTTAATGACTTGTGGTTGGATTAGTGCTGTTAGCATGTACTGCTCAATTCCCTAAAAGGCCTGCTTAATTGGCAAGTTACAGAAGCTTCAGGTTTGCTTCCTCGAATGCCTGAAGAACAGAGAAAGAGTTGTATCAAAGAAAGATCAGAATTGTCTGTGATTTCTTTTTCTTTCCAAGAAAGTAGAAGAGGAACGCTTTAAATTGACGGCAACCTTGTAGCACTCCATTTGGGAGTTTTGAGCTGCTGATTAATTTGTAATTATCCTGTTGGGATCTATGTGGTATATTAATCATAACCTTAGGAACTTGACTTTTAAAAGTATTAGGTAGATGTTAGCTTTTCACAGAAACTGTGAAAGTTCAGAACATAAAATAAGTTCCACGCTTTTGAAACTCAAATATTTGTCCCTTGTGGCCTGTCTACAACCTCCCTGAGCAACACCCATAATTAATGAAACTAAAAGAGGCTAAAGGAGAAAGGAAATTGCAGACATACGAATCAGCTTTAGAACACAAGTTATGGCAATTTTCTTCCATGGCAACCATGTCCTGAAGCTCTGTAAATGCAGTAAAATGATGGGTATTTTCATTTATTTTCAGCTAGGAACTATATTAAGAGAGTATTAAGGATGCAGCGTCAGGCACTTGGAGCTCAGTATTTCTCAACGTCGTTCCCTTTGTTCCAGTTTCTGCACCACATTCCCTTTGGGCCAAGTGAAAAATATACCGTGGGATTAATGTCTTCACATACCTAGTCTGTATTGATATAAATGATTGCAATGGGTCTTCCTCGCCTGCAAGGGTGACACGTGTGTCTGAATGGATTGATTTTTGCTGAGACTGTATCCCAAACCTGTACCTAGCCACACGACTGGGCGTACGTACAAACAAGTAGAGCTGTTGGAAAAAATACAGCTTTGTTGTTGCAACTTCTGACTTGTCAGCATTTAATCATACGCACATATTAGAGCTTTTCCTGTGGTTTTCTAGGGGGAGGAGTGGAGAGCAGACTCTCTTAAGCTATCACTAAGGAAAAAAAAAGAGTTTGAATTACATAAAGGAGAACAAAACTTTCAAGGCTTTTCTGGATTGAAACCGGAGTCCTGAAGTATTTGAAGTGTGTGGCACTATTAGCTACATATTCTCAGAATGCTGAGAAGAGCTTTGGCAGACTGCTGTAACATTTAAAGATGAAATTCATCTCTCTCTCTAGGTCTTTCAGTTAATACAAACTTCCAAAGGCAACGTGCCTGGCCGTAGCATCAAGAAGTGCTCTCTGGCGCAGGAGGCACACAAAGCTGAATAAGAAGCATTTGTAGTTCAGAGATCAACCCACTTACAACGTCTGCACGTTTCCTGGCGGGCCATTATCTCAGCACAGAATCATTTGGTTGTGTACATTGCCATTTTAACAAACACCCCTTAAGCAGCATGAGTAATATGCAGAGCCGGCAACTTTAAAGAAGCCCTGGCTCTGTGAAATCTAAACGATATTTCACAAGAGCAGTGCAAAGAACACTTACTCACATGCTTTCAAATTTAATCTTTCTAATCTTAGTGTGGTGGAAGAACTGCAGGAAAAAGTCCCACGGTTCTTCCTCTGCTGTTCTGCAGTGGTGACGTGTATGCGTGTGTGTGTTTCTGTGTGTATATATTTGTATTTTTCCTACAAAAAAAAGACCTGAATCATTTCAGCTGTCGCTTTCCAAAGTTCATTCTCAAGCAGAGGAGCAGCCTGGGAAACTTTCAGACTGGAAGACATATATTTTCAAAACAACTAAAGCAAATGAGAATAGGGAAGCCGAGTGGAAAGCCCTATGCAAATTTAACTGTAGTAACTGCTATCAATCCTTTTCTATTGATTTGTTGTCCCATTTCAGCACAGACATTATGAATAAAACTTCTGTTGGTAACTTTGTTGTAGGTGTAGTTGGGTTTTGCACACATCAGTGTGTCAATCCAGCACGTTAGTGCAGAACTCTCCATGAGCTTCTGCTCTTGAAATCTACATTAGGAAATTAAATAGCACCCCTACCATCATTTTCTTATAAATTATGTGAATCCTTAACATCTACTGCACATCACTATTTCTCTTAAACTCATTTTCATACAGTTACAGTACATTGTTTTTGTAATAGAACGCACAGTTGAATTGTACCAATGTGAAACATCAGTATATAAAAGTTTGTCCCATTGAGCAATTTTATTACCATTTTATTGTGTGTATCTTTCAACTGAAAAGTATATATAACTTCAATGAATGTATTTATATTATGATAAAATATACCATGGGCATTTAAAGCCGCTAAGCCTGAAGGTAGTTCATTTGTATCCTGTATCGCAGAAAATGCCACAGTTTTAATGAGTTTTGTGACCTTATGATTTATATGGGTCTTGAGAAATAACTATGTGTTTAGACTGGAGAAAAACAGTGGCCAATAAACATTCCCAGTAGCCTAAAAACAGGAACAGCTTGTTAGCTGAGGTCAGCCATCTGACCCAGCGCCTGCATTGTTATAGCTGGAGCGTGGGGCAAACCAGTCATACAGAAAAACCCACCTCAGTGATCCACCTCTCATAAAAATGTCTTTCTTAGAAAGAGAGGCATGTGATAGTGACTTACAGGAAGGAAAAAGTGCACAGCAGACCAGCATCATCTCTGGTACAAACGCAGAGAGTTTAGTGGAGGTGCACTGGCACACGCTATTTTAAAATGGAAAGCCAAGTCAAAAACCTGCCAGAATTCACAAATGTTTGCATAGTTTTCTTCTGGTACGAAACAGTCACTTGCGAAAGCAAGCAGGGTAATGAACGTACACACAATGCAAACACATACACAGCTCGTGGGCTTCAGTAATTGGGACCATACAGCATACATGTGCGCCAGCTCAAATCCCCAGTGGGAGCTGCACACACGTCAAGGAAATATTCATTAGATGGGACCAAGTTTCTCTTCTTTCCCCTTCCCTTTCCTCCCTCATCAGTGCAACTCCTTAAGATACACTCTCTTAAATCTGTTGAGCATTTGGACTGGTAGTCAGTGAAGGTCATATCTTGTTCAGAGCCACATGTTTGTGAGACGCCCCTGCCTTTGGAACACGGGCATTGCAAAACCTAAGTCAAGACTAAAACGGTCACACTGAAATTGCTGCTTTGGAGGTCAGCAGTAATGTTCTCCTAGAACCACCCCCTCCCATCCTTGTCCTGGATGCTTCGACAGCTGTGATCCAGCAAAAGGAAAAAGGAAAGGGCTCTTACTGGGTCTGGAAAAGCATGGGATAATGATGCTGATTTGTCTTCTGCATTTCATGGGTCAGGTTTTTGTCATGGAATCATGGAACCATAGAATCATAGAATGTTAGGGGTTGGAAGGGATCTCTAGAGATCATCAAGTTCAATCCTCCTGCCAGAGCAGAATCACCCAGGGCATGTCACACAGGAACGCATCCAGATGGGTTTTGAAAGTCTCTAGAGGTGACTCCACAACCCCTCTGGGCAGCTTGTTCCATGCTCTGTCACCTTCACAGTAAAGAAGTTCCTCCTCATGTTGAGGTGGAACCTTCTATGCTCAAGTTTATACCTGTTATTCCTTGTCCTATTGCAGGGCACTACAGAAAAGCGACTGGCCCCTTCCATTTGACACCCACCCCTCAGATATTTATAGACATTAAGAAGACCCCCTCTCAGTCTTCTCCTCTCAAAACTAAACAGCCCCAGTTCCCTTGGTCTTTCTTCACAAGGGAGATGCTCATGTCCCTTCATCATCCTCTTAGCATTCAGCTGGCCTCTTTCCAGTAGATCCCCGTCTCTCTCAAACTGGGGAGCCCAAAACTGGACACAGTGTTCCAGGTGTGGTCTAACTAGGGCAGAGTAGAAGGGGAGGAGAACCTCCCTACACCTGCTGGACACAGTTTTCTTCTCAGGAAAATGGACAGTGTGACATGGAGCTGTAATGATGTAATAATCTGATATATCAAGGGGACCTGTAGTAACTCAATGAATTGCAAACAGAAATGGTGGTGCAATTTCTTTCCTTTTGTTATCTCTAAGAGAGTGGTGCTCTAAGTCTTCATTAATCAACTACAATAAATAAACCTTGAAAGGCAATAAACTATTACACAGCTGCTGAAAACACCTACACTGCAAATAAATAAATAAAATCCTGATTTGATGGCTTTTGTTTCATTTACACTTCTAGTCAGGTATCTGTTCGTGCTTTTACTTTTTTTTTTTGGTCTACTTAGTAGTAATAAGCATACAAGCATAATCTGTATACGACTCTGTGGTATGAAGCATTGATTCTTTCCTCTCCTTCACTCACGGCAAGCAGTGCACTAACCCAGACAGACAAGCCATGAAATATATTTGGGCCAGATTCCCTTGTACGTGCGGAGAATCTGGGCGAGATAATGCCAGGCTTTCCTTTGCGGTTTAATAATGCAAAAGACAGGCTTTCACACACTAGGGAGAACAAGGTTTGTTTGCCTTATGCATTGTTGAAGGTATAAATTGCCCAAAACAGTAGTAGGAAGTCTGGGAAGGAAATGAGATAATGCCCTATCCCTTTCCTCACTTCGAGCCCCCTGAGCTGGCTCACAGAGATGTCTGGCATGCACAGAAGGAATCAGGGACTCCTTTTGGCACTGTAGCCAATCCTCCTGTTGCAAACCCTGCCCGTGCTGTGTCTGAGGTGCTGCAGCTCCTGGGGTGCACTGCATGTCACAAGGTACACATCTGGAGCCATCCTCCCTCTGCCAGCGGTACAGCCCGACACTGTCACCTCGTAGCATGTTAGTGACAGGGAAACCTGCAGTTTTACTCCCTCAGTGCTATGATACCCAAATAACCAAACAGACAGATAATGCATGCATCATGTTCTTCTACTCTGAATAAACCAGTTTGCACCTGGCAGGGGGAAGATCTGTAGCTGGAGGAATCTCAAATGTTCTGCCAAGAACACTTGTTTTATTTTCATAATTTTTAAATACAAACCCCTCCTGTCTGAACAGTTCACGTGTTTCATGCCATTGAGCCTAGGTGTCAGTGCATAGTCCCCTTTAAATTTTTACAACATAACATAACCTCATTTTCTTACATTGTAAACATTTCCAAGACACAGGATCCTGTTTTTTATTACAGGGGTGAAATGGTAATAATCCCCCCTCTTTCCTGAAACAAGCAGAAAAACCCTTTAACAACTTAAATGTACACATTCCTCATTAGCTTTAACCTGAATTTGGTCTCATGGGCATTGTAAAGCCAGTCCTTCTTTCCTTCCCTCTGAACAAAGGGATGTTAAGAGACTAACAGGCTATTGAAGAGGCAAAATCCTGCCTGCCTCCCAGTACCAACACATGTTGAGATGGACACATTCCTGAAACAGCTCCAGCTAATTGAATCTTCACATATTTGGCATACAACATCCCATACTTCAGCTTTACTCAATTACTGCTCATTTTTTCTCAAACAGATACCATGAAGTGTCTTCTGCCCTTGAATGATTGCCATGTGTCTAACGTAGGAACCACATCAGCCAGAGAACTTTAGAAATACTTCAAACCTTTGTCCCTTCCTCTCAGGAAAATTCCACGTGAGAAATCGGAACTAACAGAGGCATAAGAGAGGAACTTGTGAAGGATTGTCTCCTTTTTCCTGTATGGAGGAGCCTCTCATGCGATCAACAAAAGGATATATCAACTTGGAAAGAACCTGAGTAAGGTTTCTACGCAGCATTATGCTCTGGGAAAAACACAGTATTGCTTGTTAATGGTTCTGCTCAGAGCAGCGATAAACTCTACCAAAATTTGCTATTCTTGCATTTGGAGATGTGATTACAATGCAGGGGCATGTGTCTGAACTATTTTTATTTAACTGGCTGAGGTACTACTAATATCACAGACTCTGCTCAGAGCTGAATGCTCCCATCAAGGACAATAAAACCTATTCCATCACAGCTTTGCCACTAACTGGGTAAGGTTTTGGCAGCATTATGGATGCTGCAGTCACATCTTCAACTGCAACGTGGATGCAGATGTCCAACATGCAGCAGGTTGGAAGCTGGGAGTCATTCTGCTTTCATGAGAGACACTGGCTGGGAATGCAGGAGCATTAGAAGGGAATTGGGCTGCCCAGGGGCTGCCTGTTTAGTCACCTGTAAGCTTTCTGTTTGGTTACAGCTCTGTACTGTTCACACAGTAGCTAACAGGACTATAAAGCTGGGAGATCAGAGAGTGTTGAGATTTCATGGATCAATTGCAAGGAAATGTGAGCCTAGAGGGTCCTCACTAAGATGGGAGGGCATGGTTAGATTGTTTAAGGAGATGATGAGGAAAAGTGGGCAGAGACTGGGCTGGAAGACTGAAAGCAAAGACTCTGTTCCTGTGCCATTGCTGTTCAGAGAAGCCAAGCATCAGCCCTGTGCCGAAGTTTCCCTGCATCAATATCAGATATTTTCCTGAAAGAGTTTGAAGGCATTGGATGAACTGAGATGGCTACAATACTAGTCCCCTGTCATTAACCACTGTCATTAATTTTGTGATTTAATATGTCTTTGGTAAATAGATGTATTTAGTTGACAGCTGTGCATTTTTCCTCCTAACCCTTTTTAGCTTTGATTTTAAATTTTTACCTTTGCAGATGGACAAAGAATGAGAAGGACAGAGACTTACAATACCATGTATTTTTTATAAGCCTCCATTTCAAAATGTTCATAGCGAAATACAGCATTCTGCTACTCTTGCCACTACATCAAACCTCATTCTACTAAGCATGTTATAACAAGAAATAACATTACTTTATAACTCAGAAATACTCATGGATGTGGTCGTGTCTAGATATGAAGTGTTTTACACAATTAATACTCAAAAGTATTAATAAGCCATCTGCCTAAATCCCTAGGTGTGGAAAGAGACCGACCATGTATCCCTAAGCTCCTTAAGATGGGTACTTACAAGGATCCTGAAGAACAAAGGATTTGTGGGAAAGTCTGTTTTTAAGTGGAAAATGATTGTCTGACATCTGAGGGACCCAGAATTACCCTGGTGCTCTGGAGAACTGGTTATCTGAGGGACATACTGGTGTGTCATGGTAGGGTGCCCAAGTAGGTTATCCACACTTATGTCACTCTTGACTAAATGCACTGGGCAAACGGGTTAAAAAAATGCCTTCTTTGAAGAGGAGTATTTCCTGTACCTGAGCTCAGGAGTGAGAGGTTGGCCACCTTTCCCCCAGACTCACTGAGTAAGTGATGATAGTGATCATACTTCAGCCAGTAGCATAGAATAGGGAACAAGATGTGCTACCTCCTTCATAGTCCTGGCACTGCTTCCTATTTGGACCTCAGCTGATTGTGCTTTCTCATCATTTGATAATCAGCATACAATCCAGTCATAGTGCTGTGGGATGGAGTCTTTTTCACATAACGTTATTGCAAAAGATGTCTCGTTACATAAAAGCCTTAGCTAAATAGTATACAGGATAGATTACATACACACCATGAAGTTGTCAAAACATTGTGATTTGATTAATGAGGCTGTTAATTTTCAGACTCGTCTCCCATACAGATCTTGAGCCTCTTCAGTCACATCAGGACTTGTGAGGTTAACGATATTCCCTGCCAGCCTTAGCATGAGCCTGTCACATTATAAATGACTCTCCCTCTGTTTGCCATGTAGGAACTGTCTTAGGTACCTGGGGCAACATGAGAGGAAGCGAGCACGGTAGCGAATGCTTCACTATGACAAGTCATTCTGAATGTGAAATGCCTTTCATCCAGTATGACCAGTGCCCTTTACACCCAGAACTTAAGGTTGCTTCTCTCCAACACACATTTTGTCTCCCAGTGCTTTTAATCCTTAATGATACAAGTCCCGCTGACTCCAATTTTGCAGTCTCCTGACCACCCACCTTAAGCCAAGACATTTCGTGAGAAGAAAATCAGGGAGTTGCTATAAGGTAAGTGAAAATGCTTTCATATGAGTTGAATCCTAAAAATAGCCCATCCTGTTTTTCTTAATCTGCAGTATCTGTGTTATTCTGTAAAAGAATCCCAAGGGTATTAACCTAAGTAAGGAAGACAGAACAGCGCTGAGATCTTTTCTCTCACTTCAGCCCTCCTTCATACACACAGACTGATACAGACCTCAAATCCATGATTAGGAGGCACGGTGAAAACTGCTTTTAAGTGTGATCATTAATCATGTGTATACTGATGACCTTCTATTTGTATTTCTTTCATTTTAAGCACATTAGACTTGGCTGATTGGTGCTTTATTAAATCACTACTATCCACTACTCATATGATTTAGACACATGAATTACTCGACAAGCTAGAGAAGTTTGATATTCAGCCATTCTCATGTGCCGGCCATGTGCTTCACCTTACAAAATCTGAGATAAAAATGACAGCATCAAGAATTGGTATGTACATGACATAGTGAAGTATTAGACCTTACAGCCCTGCTTTTGCTGTCAACAGTGAGATTCCTCATGCACCAGGATTTAGCAGCGTAGGGGCTGCACATAGAGCTTGGGAGAAAGGTTTTATTGTTCTGCAGCATGACATCAGGTTGGGACAGTATTTATCTCTCTGCAATAAAGCCAACATAAATAACAAGAAAAAAACCTCTTATATGGTTTTAACAATTTCAGTTGCTGGAAACTAAAAAAAAACCCCAACCTTTTAGCATATGCATGTGAATTAGAAATGCGCAGTTCTTAAAGCTGAATCACTTAACAGAATTACAGATAAGCCGTCTTATATTCCCTAAGTGCTTAACAGCCTCACCTAAGGCAGGTTTCTGGTTTTTAATCAAATTAGTTTTATTTCAGTCAATACTAGTCAAGAACCTAGTTACAAATCCTCCAGCTTCTACAACATTCAAATATGACACTGTTCTACAAAAACAAGTTTTCAAATGTTGTCCAAAGTGATGCTGGAAAGGAGAAATCCAATTTCTATGTGCAGTTAGCACCAGCCTGTCAGAAACAGCATGAAGGGAGAGAAGGAAACCAGCTACGTGATATGTTTTGCTATTGTTAAAACCAAGAGGGCATCTCACCTAATAATTTAAATAAGATCCTGTTCCTTGACATTTTTAAAGCCTTTTGATCTCTTTCTTCTGGTTCCCTGGCTTGTGGCTCTGTAGGGTGCAGTAGCTGGAAAGCTATGGATTAAATTTCATGTTGCCTATGCCTTCCCTTTATTTGCCAAAACCCCTGTTAGTGGGCAAAATGAGTGTCTGCTTTTATGAAGCACCACTCCACTGGAGATGGCGGAGAACAACCTTTACTAAAGCTTTTAGACACGGGCCAATCTATAAAACTGCCAAGGTCAAATTTTCTGTTATTATCAAGGCAATAATTCTTTGGCCCTTTGTTAAGCAGATTTGCCAGTTCTGTTGGCACAAATTAGGGCCTGAGATTTAACCTCCTGCAATCTGATTTTGAAAACTAATGTAACACACACTGTACCCCCTAAATAATGTGGAGGTGGTGCATTTGTTTTGCAATTTGCAGCACTTGGATATAATGCTAGGAAATGACGAATTTTATCTTTCCAGCGCAAAGACAGAAAGAAAGATACCTTATTATCGCTGGTTCAGTGCAAGAGGATAAGCATGAGCAATCTGAAGATAAAAACCTTAGCAGAATATTTGGAAATTGAGCCACACATCTAGCTTATGCATTTTCTCACTGAATGCAATGTCAACACATTTGTTAACTTTGATAGTGGAGCAGATCAGTTAAAAGCTTAGAAATATTGAGCTACAGTAAGAAATCTGTGAAATATATACAGGAAACAGGCATAAGAAACAGTAGAGATTGGAGCAGACTTTTTCACTGTTGTAACCCAATTAGTTTTGAAAGAGTTACATGAACAATTATCGTGGCCCCTTAAATTTCCAGTGGGTCAGATTTAGTGTAGGAGATGCTAAACTGCTTTGTGGCGAACGGCTCGAAGTATTTGCATTCAATTTACATTTAGAATATGTAACACAAGCTGAGAAGAGGCTGGAAAAGTCCTTTCAGAGAGCTCCATTTTAAATGTACATAGGCATTAACTCGCAGCGTGTCTGTGAGATTTGTGGGCTCATTTGGCTTGGCAGAGATCTTGAGCAGAGCCTGGTGCCCCTCCCCCTGTTCGAAGAGAAATGCTTATTAATTATTCTCCAAACCAGCCTGATAGAAAAGTGTCACTTCTAGCCTTCACTGCCTCCCTTGACAGCCTGCTACTTTGCTTAAGTGATCTCACAGTTACAACATTTTTCATAATATTTAACCTAAATTTTCCTTGCTGCAGATTAATCCCACTCCTTCTCTTAACAAGTACAATCTCTTCGCGGCTAACAGACAGTATTTCTAACACGGAACAGGGATCCAAGCGAGGGCTCTTTTCTTAAAAGTACATGATGTCAAACTGACCTTTGACTCTCACACGTTAAATACATCTCTTGGCATCCTGTGCAAAAGAAAACAGACACCACTTGTTTCCTAACGATTTTACAACTAGTTTGGGCTAATTAATCCGTCTCCCACACACAGGGTTCTGCGCTTACCTGTTTGGAGGAAGTGCAGATCACAGGAGCAAAGTGAGGTTTCTCAGATCTATCCTTCACCAGGTACTTCATTAATTACTGAACAGACAAAGGGAAATCTGCTCATAGCCACTTCTTCCTTTCTGCTACTGTGCAGCAATCCCGTTACCCATTTGGCTATTTCATCATATGAAAAGTAGATTTTGGTTCCACGGCCTATTTCAATTCCTGGTGTAGTTTAGCCAAAGCCAGTGGAATTCCAGTAGGAACAATCTGCCCCACTGTGTTTAAGTATTTAACCATCTGCACAAAAACCACAAAAGAGACACCCAAACCAAAACCACTCATTTACATAATAAGGATGTGAACCTACTACAGCCATGTGAAACTATCATTTTTCACATGTGCCTGTGAATCTTTTCCCAGGCTTTTGCAGAGGGAGGGGCAATCTGAGGGCTGGGATATATGAAGTGAAGAGAAATGTGTGGGTGGGGAAAAACAAGGGTTTTAATATTTTTTTTCCCCTCTTTTATTCTTTATGAAGTATGCAGCAATTACTTCTGTATTTTAAAGAAATGGTAAAAATACCCAGAGGTTATAGATTGATGCTTTTCCTTAATGTTTATACAAATATAAATACAGAGCTAAAATAAATACAGAAGTAAATGGAATACACCCACCTCTACAATTACAAAATCACTTTCCCATGGGTAAATTTCATCGTAGCCCCATCTGTTAGAACTCAGATTGTGCCATGAACCATTATGGCTTATATCCCTTAATTATTTTGTATCGTATGAAATGTAATTGTGGATATTCCACATCTTCATTGCAAATCCTTCATTTTCTTTTATAAAGCTACCTATGTTCTTGGCCTAGTTCTGTGTTGTGGAAATGAATTCCCAGGGTTAATTAGGTGTAACAGAGTAAGCCACACTCCTGATCCCACGGTCTCTGCATAAGTTAAATTCTCACAGATAATGGAACTTTTTCCAGGCTGGGAAGAAGAGGGAAAAACGCGCCCATGACAATTTGCCACGTGGCTGAGACCAGGAGCTCCAAGGGAGCCAGGCAGCAGCCGTGGTGTGCACAGGACCCTGGCAGACACCTCACGCAACAGGGAGCCTGAAACCCCTTCACTCTGCAATTCCATTCTCCTCTCTGGCATTTATGAAACCCTTCAGACTTCAGCAGCAGAGGGCACGGCAGTATGCAGGTTGTCCTGGTAGAGCCAGATAGTCTCAGGAGAAAAGATGTTACCCATCGAAGAATCTCAGCTTTTAAAGAACAAACTGAAACCTGCAGTCTGAAAATATGTTCAAGCCCTTATCACGGAGCTTTTCTGGTCGTACTCGCATGACCTGCGTGGTGTCCTGTCCTGCTGCTCCAGGTCTGCTCAAGTTGAAAACTGACACAGCTCTATGAATTTAAGTGGATGTAATTTAACCCACAGAAGGCTAGCCCAAGGCAAGTTCTCCCAAGTGCACCTATAAACATGGAGCAGTAGGTTTCTTTAATAGCTGCTTCTATACCTTGCAGCTGAGACACAGTTTCAAGTATTCTTCCTCCAGTGAAGAATGTGGAATTTGTCAAATGTGGCGGTTTGACAGAACTTGCAGAAGACCAGAAATCACAAACCTTCCTGTGCATCCTACGAGTGACTGCACATCCTGCTTCCAAAGTCTGTGTGCCAGACTCCTAAGAGCAAAGGAAGCCTATACTTCCAGGTAGTACTGCTAAAAGGTACTCCTTGTGACACCGCTAGCTGATGAAAGTAACAATTTTGTGAAGCTGACTTGAAAACACAGATTTTGTTATTTTTCTAATGGCACTATTTCATGACTTTGAACTAATGCCTGTCTGACAGCTGTGCCTGTTTTCACATACTGTGTAGCTGCTTTATCCTCTTGGTCAGAAAAGAGGCTTATAATGGCAGACATAAAAATATCACGAAGATGTTTTCATGATGGTTCATCAGAAAGCCTCAGATCCTCAAATCCAGAGAGCAGATACAACAAAGAAGATAGACAGCCCCTGAATCACAAGATCCTCTTGCCAGAAAAAAGAGGTGATAGATTTCTTACACATCATTTCTTACTGGATCCTATATGCCCTCTAATAGACTCACAATAAACTATGGCAGATGTTTCAAAAGCACATAATTTGCAATTGATTATACACATATATCACAAATCAGACATTGTGTAAATAATAGTTGCCCTGTAATCATCTTGCTTTTGTGAATAAGAGATCCAACTATTCAATCAATTGTTGAAACTTTGTCATCAGTCTTCTTATAACTTTGAGGTACTAATATCTCCCAGCTACAGTAACATCTAGGATACAAATGAAAGAGCTGATCTGTGGCTTCCCTGTGTGCAAGCACGTTCTGCACGCACAAAATGAATTGAACAGACAAGAGTAGCAGCATTTGCATTAACTTAAATTTCACCTGCAATTCATTACTTAACTTGGGATCTATTTGGGTATATGGATAAGACATGGTAAGAAAAGGAGAAGGTATTCTGTTTTGCTGTCAGGTAAGGAAGGAAGGAAGTCAGTACTGGGTTTGGTCACCAGGCATCAATCGGATGGAGCATAGAAGGAAGAGTGTCAGGCTGCAAGTGTTTGAAATGGGCTTTCTTGTACTGCTTGGAAGCTGAAAAAGGAAAGGAGAATTTCTCCTGAATATTTTGAAAAGAAGAATAGATGCATCATGATCACTTCAGTATTTTTCACCCACTTTGACATAATCTTTGTCTCCTTAGTTTGTTCCTGTCTGCTTTCACATGAACTAGGCAGTGTTGAAAATATACAGACATTTCCACACAAAAGAACACAAATATACCATTTGAATGTGAAAGAGGTGCTAAACAGCACTCTCATTTAAATGATGCCTAAAGCCAAGAGACACCAGGGTCTAAGATGTATGAGAACAAGACACAAAACCATCTCTACCATGTTTAAAAGCACATTTGTTTAACCTCTCCATACCGAGATTACGTTCAATATTTTTCCCTAGGCCTGGAGTTGCTGAGACAGACAGAACATAGCTGACCTTTGGAGTGGGATTTCTGTAAAATAAACAAACTGGATGGCAGAGTATAAAAGTTACAAACCTCTTTAGAATGCTGTATGTGAAAATCGTGTAAACAGTCCGTAAATATCACTTGCTGGGTAGGACTTGCGGAAGCTGCTGCAGAATCCTCTGCTAATATCTTCCCCCCCCCCCCCAAAACATTCAACCATCTGGTAATGACAATCTATTCTATAGCTTTTCTGGTGGCATGTGCCTATAATTATAAAACATGTTATTACCAGCTTCAGTCTGGAAGCAACATCATCCCACGGCCTGGGATCAGAAGCACTGACACTCTGAAATGCTGGGGAAGGCTAAAGCACCCATGGTGACACCAGAACATTTGTCCTGTCTTTGGAAGCAAAGCTACTGACATTATAGGTGAACATTTTACCAAGTGTCATGATTGCCAAACTGATCTCTTACTTTTTCTTCCAGAATCTTAATTCCTGTTGAGGAACTTAGCATTTGATCTGAAGCACTGAAGCAAATGGCTTTTTTCCACTAGGAACGCAGAGCTGGACCAAGCTCAACAGTGCAACAGTGGTTTTAACACTTGCTAACTTGCTGGTGACTATCTTTTCTAGAACTTATTATCTGCAATAACAAAGCCATTGACTGCTTTAAGAGTAAATTTCTTATTCAGTTCATTTTTTGAATAGATTTACTTTTCGGTTATAGATATGCAAAATATGTTTTAAGACCTTATTCCTTTTTACACATAAAACTTCTGAACTGAAAAAAAGATGTCTTTTTATTTTAATAAATTATGTTTAAATATTCACTCCTTGACTGACTTTTATCCTGGGACTGAATTTTTATGGCTGATATTTAAATCCTTGAAAGTAGGGGCTTATAATAGCATCTCCAACATGTTTTAAAGTACTGTGAGGCAGTCTTGGCTGGCATTGCTCTAGTTAGCAGTCCTTTTAATCTGCTGTTTGAATATACTGCTGAAGAAGTATTTTAGATTTTATTGGACAGAATAGTTGTGGATCCTAAATGACTTGCTATGAGAAATGGAATTAAGAACAGTACATATGGTTTAATAGCTTTATCATTATGAACAGGCACAAAGGCTGACATTTGAAAGTCATTATCCTCTCGCACAAGCTCGTACAATTATACTTTTAATCAAGAATTTCTACTTCTTTTGTTGCTTCCTGCCTTTCCGAGTTCCTGTGATATACAGTTCCCATTTTGGCCTCATCCTGTTTTGCCTTGCTTCTTGTATGGTATGGAGTCTACATCGACTGCAGGCTAGCATTTTTCAAATGCAGCAGCATACAATAAACAGGAAAGATTCCCTTAGAGACACTGTTGTTTTTAGCTGATCAAAAGGCCATTCTGACTTCCGCACCTTGCTCCATAAAAATATTATTTAAGGAAAAAGAGAAACAACTCTAGATTAGCATTGTGTCCTTAGCTTGGCTAAAGCCCCAACAAAAGAAAATGCTGGCGTCATTACTGCTTAACCTATTGCTGCTTGAGTCCACCCTGTTCTACTTACATAAGTTAGGGACAACAAATCTGATTGTGAGTGAAAATGCAGCGTCCTCTATTTTCCCTGAATTTTAAACTACAGAATAGCTTACTACCATTTAGCAAAACATGAGAAACTTAAGGACACTGCCTTGACAAGCTGCCAGGAGTCTACGAACTGCATCTGATTTGCATGTTTCAAATCTCGTGGGAGTTCTGCAGCAACAGGAACTTCAGGATTTTGGGCTTCGCAACTCGGTCTAAGTCACAGTCATTGCTTTTGACCCTGCTTAAGAAGCAGTTCTGAGCTCAGACCGAAATGGATGCGTGCGAACAGGCTTGTGAACAGAAAGAAGCATTTCATAGCGCCTCATTGTCCACGCAGCGCGGTCTGCGGCGACTACAAATCCGAGCGTGCATCTTAATAGAAACAACTTTGTTCATGTGTCCAAGCAGGACTATTTGGGCCTTAATTCAGTCACGTTACTAAGCATGTGCTTAATTGTAAGCACCTGTTTACATTAAATTACATGGGACTCAAGCATATGTTAAACAGGGCTGAGCATGTGCTCAGAGAAGAAAGAGGAAACTCCAGTGAATGAGCTGCAGTTGTTGAATTAGGCAGTCTGTGTTGTGTGCGTTTAGATTCCAGTATTTTCCTTTCCATTCCCTACCACTTCAGGGATGTTGCCTATATCCTTATGTCCTATCAAGTATCTTCTAAGCTCCAGAAATGGGCTGAAGTGGCACCAGGGTAGGTTTAGGTTGGATATTAGGAAAAATTTCTTTACTGTGGTGAATCCTTGGAACAGGCTGCCCAGGGAGGGGGTGGAATCACCATCCCTGGAGGGGTTCAAAAGCCATCTAGATGTGGCACTTCAGGACATGGTTTAGTGGTCATGTTAATATTCAGTAGACAGTTGGACTTGATGCTCTTGAAGGTCATTTCCAACCTTAATGATTCAATGATTCTGTACAGAAGATCTCTAACTGCTGACCAGTGTGCTCCTGTGGTGCGTGTGCTCTGCAGGGGTGACTGTGAATGCCACAGACCAGTGAGCACAGGTCTGTCAGCCTGCCCCACTGAGATTCAAAAAGGTATTGAGCCAAGCCACAAAAGCTGCAGGTAACACTGCCCAAGCAGATGCAATTTTACACTCTGAGTACATCAGAATGTGATATAGTTCAAGACAACAGTTTCAGTTCTTGAAGAAACTGTTTACGTCTACGTGAGCAGAACATAAAGGTCTTGTGCTCATTTTCTGGTTTCATTTTCACCTGTAAACCAATTACACTGCTTGTTACTCATTAAGCCTGTGACATGGCAAGCAATCTCCAAACAGTTGCAAATTTTTTTTTTTTATCTCACTGACATATGTAATACTGTACCAACCCGGGCAATCAGCTCTCTGTCCACCGTGACAGAAAGGAGTTCCTGCAGCTATCTAAGTCTGCCAGCTTTCCTGTCCACAGTGGCAGCCATTTCTGAGGACTTTGGGTAGAATTTATTTCACCTTACAGGAGTTGTTTAAAATCCAGGGAGATACTCTGAGCTAGGTTTCCCTTGGTAGTCTGGGCTTAGAGATAAAAGCACCTTGAAAGAATGATTTATCCTGGTGATCAGTCCTAGGATAGGATGTATTTTGCTGGAGGTATCTCCCTCCCCATAAACCACAGGAGAAGGCCAGATGTCCAATTCAGAGGAGACATTTAGCTTTGGGAAGGATGAATGAGGTGAAATTAGGTGCTCCTGATGCACTTTCTCACCATTTTTCTCATAGTAAGTTCTAAATGACACTTGCTTATCACTCTTGCTCATGCCTTGCACTTCCAGCCTGCACACATGCCACCACTGCTTTCTGCTACTTGCTCCCTCCACACCGTAATTAATACCGTGCAGCACTTCTTCTGCCAGGGAGAAGCTGCTTTGGTGGATCCCTCTTTCTCAACTCTTTAAAAGGGCATTATTAAGCTCAGTTTGAATTGCCAGCTGATGAAAGAAAATTGCAAAGGAAAGACAAGCAAGAAAGTTTTAGGCATTACCAGCGATCTGAAATTTAAATTGTGAATGCAGTTATAAGGGTGGATGAGAAAGGTGTAATGCTGGGGAAAAAGATGAAATTTAGCTTCTAAGTTTGGCTTCCAGCTAGAACTTTCACATGTACATTGTACAGTTACTAGACACCTGTGCTTGGGACTTGAAACTTGGCTGGTTGTTGCATCCATGTGGTGTAAAATCCCCCAGAAGGACTTTGATCTAGCGCAGTAACCTAATTTTGCAGGAAGGACAACTCTGGCCCTGACACTGTAGGTCTGATTTTTGTGGATGAACACGCAGCAAGTTCGGAGAGTTCAAAAGTGAAGGTAGCTGCTCTCGCAGACAGAACCAACAAAGGCAGGCGCTTGGCAAACACAACCAATTCCTGCCTCTCTTATCTTTGACATGCTGCCACGGCTTTGCAAACACCTTTCAAAGGAAACATGTTGCGGTCAGGCCAAAGTAGCAGTATGTGCTTCCACTGGTTTTGTCTCACCAGGCTGCTGAAGTGGTCGTGCACGTCGTAAGCACAGAGGATGCTGAGCGCTCCCAGAGAAGCACGCGCTTCATGCGCATCAAAGGAAGCTGAAGCCCAGGAGCTGGCCCACAAAGTGTGCTCCCACTGTTTGCAGCCTGCAAAAAGGCAACAAAGCACCCCCTGATGACTGAGGTACAGATGTGGGGAGCTCTGGTTCATGAGAGGGGACTCCAGAACCAATCTTTCAGACAGCAGCTACAGAGATGTTTAAAGCCTGATTTACTGCAAATTGGCTGTTTGTTGTTTGGCTGTTGCGTGTGATCAAAATGGGTCATCCCTGCCAAGGGAAGCAAACGCAATTCTATCAAACAGCATCTAAGAGCTTCCTTTGCTAAGTGGAAACAATTGCTTCTCCTCACCTCGCAGATTCCCCTTCAGGTTCCTTAGGTGGCACCGACACAGTTCACAGACCAAGCGTGCCAATGCTGCTCATATTAAAAGAAATATCTGGAAGGAAATGTAGGAACGCTTTTCTTTTTTCCCACAGTAAAATTTCAACTTCCACTACAAAGAAATAGGCAATAATGTTACCATCTGTGTCATTTTATTCAGGCCAGATCCACATTATGGCTAGAACCATGCTCTGATGCTGAAACACTGCATCGCTATTAGTAATTACCAGCACAGCTCCATTATTAGCAACGCGACGTCTACAGCCAATTCGCATCGTTCTGCGCTGCTTTTATTTGTTTTGGAGGACCAATGAACATAAAATGTCCCTGCTGGACTCTCATGGTGTGTACAAAGGCAGATGTCTGTTGCAATCTAGGGGGTGTACAGGGAGGAGGTGGTGGAGGGAACTGCTCAGCCACTGAAAGTTACTTTCATCAGTGTCTCCTTTGGCAAAGACAGCTCAGAAAATGCCAGGGAAAAGGTGGGAGGGAGGCGAAGAGGACAGGGAAAGAGGGAGACGAAAAAAGCTGAAGATTAAAAGTATTTTTCTTACTGTAGTCGGTTCAGAAGCCTTTTTGACAGATAATTGCTAATTATTTGAGAGAGATGGGCATTTTTCTGCACATAACTGTCTCTCATGCCTTCAAACCCTGTAGCGTCAGGCTGGAATAGCCTTTAACATCTACTTTAAAAAAGCCTAAAAACCAGCAGAGAGCAAATGGTCTATTTAACACCTGGGAAAAGTAGATACACTGCAAGAAAATATTAATCTCTGTTCAAAAACAGATGACTCAAGAACATATTTTTACCGTGCCTTTTAACCTAGACACCAATTCAGTTTTCTGGCTACTGGGTCAGGATGCTTAATGGATGCCTCAAACACAGGGCAATGCACAAGTGAAGTCCCCAGCTCAATGACTAGAGTATGAGATCTGCTCTAACGTCTGAGTGCACAGTTGTGACTGCTTCTCTTCATAATTTGCCAAGAATGCACATTAAAAGAGGCTGCAGGGTAAAAAACTACAGCTGTCTGACAGACAGGCAGCAGCCTCATTTTACACAACTCTTGTCTGTATTCCACTGAAATAAAAACAACAGGCTGATTCATAACTTCCAAATTATCCATGCAAGAAAAGTGGATTTTCCCCTGCTATAATGAGAGTGTAGGAGCCTCCTTCCTCAGTGCCGTGCTGGGGAATCGGTCTGCAACCTGCCCCCCCCCTGCCCCACTGCAGCTGATCCAGACCACAGGCACTAAAACAGGCTTTACCAGCTCACTCCTTAAGAGCTTTTTCATTGCATACGCTTGATACGGTCCTTAACAGAAAGCCTGGTTTTGATCCATCTCTCCAGATCTCAGTCTTTTGCCCGGATACCCTGGGAGGGTTTGCTGTGCTGACCGCACATTCTCGCCATGGCTTCGGGATGATGCACACAAGTGGTGGCTCCCCAGGACAGGGTGGAAATTGTCAGCCACCTGCAGCCTTGGTGGGCTTTGGGCAGAACTTACCTCCACCTGGACCAAAGCTGACTGTTTTGATCCTAAGTCCTGCCCACCCTGAGCCCTGACAGCGAGACAGCTCACCCACGTGCCTTCTTTAAGAAGGTCACAGAATCACTCAGGTTGGAAAAGACCCTTGGGATCATCATGTCCAACCATTATCCCTACTCTACAAGTTCACCCCTAGACCATATCCCTCAACACCACATCTAAGCAAAGTTTAAACACATCCAGGTCTTTTCTGAGAGTATCTGAGAGAGCAGACCATGACCCACTGGGGCCCTGCAGTCACTACATAGGGACCTGCTTGTTGCCCTACACCTCTGCCCTCCTCCTCCTAGATGGGGTTAATGCTCCATGACATTTCCATGTATTTTTAAACAGAAAAAAAAGGAAAGAACCTTCTTTTCAGTAAAAGCATGTAATCTAAACTTCTAAAATTAATGAGAGCTGGTAAGAAACTTGTATTGGCTTGAGCAGAAAGGCTGAGATAGGCCATGAATAAGATTCTGAAACATCCTTTGGTCTTCCTTGGTTTTATGTAAACATTTGGTTTTACATGGATCGCTTCATTTTAGCTTTTGTATTACATAAAGTGCAATTCCTTTGAATAGTAAGCTGGACAAGGTGGTTCCCTGAGGTCCCTTCCAACCCAAATGATCCTATGATAGAATAAAGCAAATTTAATACAGCTCCGTAAAAGTCTCTTTTCATGTAAGAATCAAAGAAAAATAATAGAATTAAAGAGATGTTTCAACATTTTATCATAAAAAAATGAATTAAATTCATGCCAAAAATTGAATTCAATGCAGCGACTTTTTTTGTTTTCTGCAGGAAGAGAACTGTTTGAATTTAAGCCATTCCATGACAATTGGCCTCAGAGCCAGACAATGGACTTTGGCCAATTTATATATTGCATGTTTACAATAAAACTTCTTAATGTGATTTAAACTAGTTTTTCCCAGGAAAAAAAAAATCTTTTTCTACAGAAGTCTTCAACTGGTAGTAAACTGTGTTGCATTTTCCTGTGTAGCTCCCACACAAGCAAAACCCACCAGATAAGTAACACTTTCTGACAAAAGCTATATATTTTACTTTATACCTGCGGATCATACTTTAATAAAAATGCATTTCCCCTCCGGGTTCTTCAGTGGCCACACAGCAAAAAAGGTGTTCCTTGGGATACAATAAATAGCATGTGCATGCGTGTACGTGCAGATCTGTGAGATTTCTCCAGTGCAGAAGCATAACAGTTGAGGTTACAACAGTGACGGTTCCATTATAATCCCATTTTCATGTGCTCAGAGCTTTCTGAGCTGTATTATTTTGTCACCGAGGTTTACATGTGGCCCCTAGCTCATAGGTGATATTTTTTTCCTGAGGTTTCACAAAATCTATTAATCCATTTTTGAGTTACCAGAGGGTAAAGAAATGCTTTTCCTGACTCTTAGATTCCTGTAGCCTTGTTCTGATGTTGACTTTTACACAGAACTCTCTGCAGAGTTTAATAGCAATCAGCAGCCTGATGTGCCTTAATGACTTCCTCTGTGCATTCAAAAAATGGCTAAACTTGACAAGTAGAAACCTTCCAAGGGGCCAGTGCTCACTGAGTAATGGCTCCCTGGTCAGTTTGGCATTATTATTTTCAAGTAATAATGCAATAAAGACCTTAAGATTTCCTTGAGTTTATAGAAATGTTTTGAGAATTAGTTTTGTCCTAAGAACATCCCCTGAGTTTTGGAGCTATATGGCCACTTCTTAGCTTGTGCACATCAGGTCGGACCCACTGCCATTACTGTAACTGCAGCAGGGAAGGATCTAAACCATAAAGGAAATACAAAGCAGTGAGTCAGAACTTCATTGACTTCACTGGAAACATACAGACATGAAAATGCTATAGTTAGGTGGAGGGTGGGGCTCTCAATGTCAATGTTAGCTATTTTGCACAGTATTTTTGTGTAATATTTGAAACTTCAGCCTGCACAACATGTAAAAGAACATGGCATAAGAATTATGTTTTCTGTGTCAGTCCACCTCATTTAACTCCAACACATCTGTCAGGGGATAGCAGTGGGACAGTGGAAAGACCTTGCAGTAGCCAATGTGATCTTTGTCCTAGACATGCCAGCAATTTGCAGATCAGGGTGTTCCTGAGACAAAAATCATGTTCTTGTGTTTAATGGCATTCAATCAATTTTCTTCCATTGGTCTAAGCTGGCTTTTAAGCGCAGCAAATGCAGCCTCTGTAACAACAGGACTCTTAATGCTGTTTTGTGTATACTCAGAGAATCACAGAATTGTCAGGGTTGGAAGGGACCTTAAAAATCATCCAGTTCCAACCCCCCTGCCATGGGCAGGGACACCTCCCACTAGAGCAGGTTGCTCACAGCCCCAGCCAGCCTGGGCTTAAACACTTCCAAGGATGGGGCTTCCACCACCTCTCTGGGCAACCTGTGCCAGTGTCTCACCACCCTCATGGGGAAGAAATTCTTCCTAATGTCCAACCTGAATCAACCCATCTCTAGGAAAGGGTGGCAAACTCAGAGGAGTTCTTTTTGGTTAGATGAATTTTGCTTTCTGAAAGTTTTGATCATGCAGGAGTGAAGTGAAACATAGCCAAGCAGTGAAATCAATATAAATGAAAACTTCCGTTTCCTTTTGATTCTATTGCTCTTCTACAAGTCTATCACTTGAGTGGGAGATACAGAGCTGCTACTGAGAACAGAAACAACATCAGAAAGTTGGGACTTTAGCAAGGATCCAACATTGCTGCCTCTCATTATTTTTGTCACAGATATCATGAAATTTGGCCACAGGT
Source organism: Todiramphus chloris collaris (assembly GCA_025345505.1). Taxonomy (NCBI): domain Eukaryota; kingdom Metazoa; phylum Chordata; class Aves; order Coraciiformes; family Alcedinidae; genus Todiramphus; species Todiramphus chloris. The sequence goes on along the minus strand of JANVCC010000048.1, from coordinate 4,308,526 downwards.
TTTGATACATCAGCTGATGATACCATGATATTGCCAAGCTTCTCATTTAAGGTGAAGGAACTTTCTGGCTATTGTTATCACAGAGGGTTATCACTAGATGGAAATGAAAAAGAAATCAACAATAAGTTTTGAGATACAAGGATTTTGATAAACTTTCATGGTTTTCTGAGACCTGACTTAGGAGGTCCAAAACTTGGAGTGCACAGAAAATGGCTCTGTTTTACTCAGGAGAATGTGAGCTTTCACATCACCAATAGAGGGGAGGCAGGGAAGGATGAGGCACGAGGTGAAACAAGCAAACCAAAAAACAGCCTGAAATGTTCTGAAGTAAGGCTAAGAAACAAGGTAGATGACTTAGTGTAGTACTTATATGTACTATATGTACACTCATAGACATTATATGTACTCTAACAACAGAAAATTCGGTGGGTCTGTTGTTTGGTTTTTTTAAAATTTATTTATTACACCATTGTTCTAGCAGTACAAATGCATCTGAAAATTCATGGGCCTCTTTGCTCCCCTACACACACTGTGTGCACTGGAGGGAAAGTAATGTCCAAACTGAGAAAAATTCTATGAGGTACACCGGTAACAGAAAAGTGCTCTTCAAAAGTTTTTTTTCTGGAGCTTAAAATTTTTGTTTTCAGTCCAAGTAAGACCGGGGAGAAATTTTGCCATTGACTTGAAGGAAGCCAGAATTTCCTCCTATGTGCAAGGATGGGGAACGCTGCCCCCCTAGCAGACAGAGCAAGCCCAAAATCTTTGTGTCATCTGCTTCCACCAATAACAGCTTTATAGAAGTAAGTTAAGAACGAATAACTTAACAGCTGCCCAAGGCAGCTCTAAAGTGCTGCTTTCCCTCACTGCACATGAGAAGACAGCCATTAGCGTTGCTGCTGCGAGGTTCACTACTCCTTGGGGGACTCTGTGTTTGCAGAATGGCCTGGTTTTGTACTGGCAATATGCACACATTTGAAATGACTTGCATTTGGATGCTGTTTGGTGCACAGTTTTGAGTTAGTGCTGTGTCTGTTACAGATTCTTCTCATCACGGGTAATGCGTCTCTTGTGAGCACGAGTCCTATTCTTTATTTTTGTTTGGATAACACTTCTCTCTGTAAGTCAAAAGATTTGCCACATGCGTTTTGACACAGCAGTCTATAGTTAAAAAAAAATTAACAGCTAGAAGATGAACCAGTACAAAACAATGGCAAGTAACTATTATACTGTGCTGCATTTCCACCCAGCAGTCTCTAAGGACTTCACAAAGACTAAAGAGCGCACTCTCGGATATTTGCAAGCCAGAGAAATATTCCCCTCTCTAAGGAAACTGAGGCACAAAGATCACAGAATATTAGGGATTGGAAGGTGATGACTGACTGGCCCAAGATCAAGCAGTGTGAGAGAGTTAGCACTCTAATTGGCCACAGTGCTCTAGCACTACTGTACTTCTTTCAAGTTATTAGTGGAAAGAAATACTTGTACATGGGATAGAAGGACTTTGGTCTTTATTCCACCTACTTTTAAGAAGTTCCTACCCATTCTGCATGAGTATTAGAGTCTGACCTTGCAGAATGGCAAAACTTTAACTTCACTCTGAGTTAATGCTGTTTCAGCTACAATACTGGCCTTTTTTTTTTTCTGAGAATTTCTAGGGAACTGTACAAATATAGACTCAGCTCCTCACTCAGTTGATATAAATCACTGGTGCCACACTAGCTTCAGCAGAATAATCTTTGGACAAATTAAGAATATGGTCGATGAAAAACAGCTTCCTTTCTTTACATATTTAAATCAAAATTATCTGGTATCTTTCAGATGAGAAATAGCTGAAGCTGGAATGTGCAAGGAGTGATATATTTCCCTTTCTATGCTGAGCATATGGAGACATACAGAAGGTATCCGGTGATCAGATGTTTATTTTCAGAGCACTCCGAGTTTGATTTCAGAGCATCAGCTGAGCTGTGGTTACACCTATGAGCATGTTTTTACTTTGTAATGTCAGGGGAGGGAGAAGGAATAACTAAGAAAAGGAATAAGCTAACTACCTTGCACATCATATGAGCATCACAGGGTGAGACTGTGCATATGGACAATTTCCATGGAGTGAGCGAGGTGCCTGAAGGTCACACCACAGTAATTTATTTAGCAAGTTCAAAAAAAAACCTTCCTGGAAAGCGTAAGTTGCAGCAGACAGAGGAACTGCTTAGCTTAAACACTTTGCTTAAGCTTTTGTTCAAAAAGTAAAAGCTGGGAGAAAAGGGACATGTCAGCACGTCCCCCAGTATTCACACACAGATGCAGGCGTAAGTCTACATCACAATTTGCAACTAGCAATCAGCAGGGCATAAAGCAAAAATGTTTGCTAACAAATGTAGCTAATACGGCATCCAAAACCCTCTGCTAGTATTTATGACTAGTCGTGTAACACAGAAGTAGGTCTGTAGATTGTTTTTACAGCCAATTTAGCTATACCTGCCTAGAAACCATTACAGATAAAGCAGTATGGCCCCTGCTACAAACTGCTGACACTAGCAAGGTTTATTTGTGCAGAAGTACTGACATAAGACATCTTTATACTAGAATACATGTATCACCCAGTGCGTGCTGAATGGTTTTACCCATACACAAGCAAAACCTTAATTGAAATCATTAAATTGGCACAAAAATCAGTGTATGAAGATTAGGCTTTAGAAGACAACGATTCAAGTCTCAAGGAGTACAAAGGTAGAGTTAATTTAAAAGTGTAAAAATGTGCAAAGTAGTAGCTAGTAGAAGGAGCCTAATTGCCTGGGAAGTGTGAGGCTGAGTCTTGGTAGTAAGCTTTAAGTTTAGTTTGAGGGAGAGCTATTTCTGTGGGAAAGGCTGAAGAGCACTGGTTTCTTGAATAATGACATGCTACGAGGGGAAGAATGAGAAGCAATTTGGGCACTATTAGCTACACTGTTCAGGAGTAATAAGGAACTTGAAAATGATGTCAGAGAAATGAGATAAAGAAAACTATTATGCTGTTTGAAGGCCATCATCTAGCATAGCTGCGGAGGATAAATGAAAATGGAAACGAGCAAGGAACATAATATGATATGCTTATAGTATTTTGTGTTTGAGCTATTAGCAGGTGCAATGCTATTGGCATCAGTGGAGCTGTCTTCACTTCCTTCGCAGCTCAATGTGGTCCTGTATCTATATTATATACCGACATTATATAGTGTGCGTGCTAATGAAACACAATGGAAAACTGCTGAAATGCATTAGAACATTAGACTATATAGAGTAGTTACAATGTGTACCTGCCCTAACTTCTTGCCATCCGAAATAAAATGTTCTGTGATTCTGTGAGATGAACCTAAACTGTCTGCTGTAAGTGAATGTAAAGAAGTATTGGATTTAAGCCCAGATATGAATATACAAAGAGACGAAGTTTATAGAATTGTGACACAGTCTCAGGGGTTTTTGAGGGAATGTGAAAAAACACTCCTCAATCAGAACATAACGCCTGCCGTGTTAATAAGTCTTATGCCTCTGTATCCAAAACAGATTATGGAGATGGCTGTGAACCAGAAAAAAAAAAAAGAGCATTTATTTAAGAGGCTACCTTTGCATATTTTTCCAGACTTAACTAAAGCTACTCAAATGGAGCGACAGCCTAGGATTTCCTCTAAGAAGGGTTTTTAGCATGAGGGATGTAAGCCTCCCATTTTGCATCTGGCAAAGTGGAGGGATCGCTATGGAAATAGGCAGCGTAGCCGTTGTTTCTGCATGGTGATCAAGCTAAAGCTTTTCTAAATTGCTGATCTGCTTCCCTTGTTCCAGATGAATACATCAGAAAAAAAGTCGGTAGGAGCTGTCTGGCTTAATGACAGATTGGCACAAGATCCTACAGCAAAGCGAACTTTGATTCTTACCCATGCACTTAGCAACTTGCTCCAAACCTCCACTATTACGAGCTAAGGTTCTGGAGAAGGAATGATAACTTATTTATGGTGATTTATGAATCGAGGGGACAAAAAAGAATGAAGCTGAATTTTCTACTGTATCGTAAATTACTCCGCAAGCATCCGAAATCCATTGTTATAAAAAGTAATTGCTAATTTGTGTGGTACCATATATGTATGTCCTAGCTATTAGCCTTGAACAAGGGAGTCTGTTGTTTTAATTGACTTCAGTGGGACTGTTTATGTGAATAAGATGAGCAAAACTTTGGCTGTGAGGGAACATTTCTCAAAGCTTGAGAGAGAATAATCACAAGGGTGTGAACAGACCTCTCTATTTTTCTTCAGGTTACTAACTTCCAATTTAAGAAACAGTGTAGTTAAATAAAGAAGAGACTTATCTGTATCTTCATTTCCAACATGGAAAGCAGCACAGGGCTGAGCTGTGAGGGCAGCGTGTGCCCCTCCTGCCCCTGCACTGAGGTGCTCCAACCCAGCTCCCACCCCACACCTCTGATGGGCTGTCTCTTCACACGGGGGCACGGTGCAAATGTGCAATGGAGCCCAAACTGCTGGGAGTGTAAGGAAGGGATAAACCCAGGCTCTCTTTCAGTGTGAAGCTCGGCCCATCTGTATTTGGGGGAGGCATGGGATGTGTGGCCATTCCACATCAGCGCGGAAGGCAGCAGACAACTGCCCAGCTTCTCCTGTATAACAGCTGGTTATTGTGCTTCTGGGATGTGCATAGTTTCTTCTGGAAGAAATCACCACGTCAAATGGGTGTCTCTTCCACATATGGAGATATTTTCTCAATGGTCCTTTTGAGCCATCTAAATTCTTCATTTTATAGCATTACGTAAAATACTTGTAATGCTATTAACATGCAAGATAAGTCTAAATAAGCACAATCCTTTTCTGTTTAAATGAATTATTATAAAGCTCACACAGTTCACAACCAGATTTGTGAATCACAGCTTCACAGTACCTTATGTGTGAGAAACAATCAGAAAATTGATTTTTTTTTTTGAGGTTAAGTTTTTAAAAACCTTTGATACTGCCCACGAAAATCAATTTCCTCCATGGAAGTTTAGGACTTTGGAAGGGGGTTATGCTTACATTTTTGTGAATTTCTACAGAAAAGCAAGTGACCTATGCTCCCAAAAAGTTGGCAGGTGACTTATTAAACTTGTCTCCAATCTCCTTCAGGAAGTTCATTAAAACTCTATTTGGAAATGGCCAGGTGCTTGCTTCCCACAGTGCAAGAGGGAAATCTGTCACCCTGTTTAAAAAATTGTTTGGTTACTCAGGATAAAGAAATAATCATTATACCAAGCTGTGTGGTTTTGTGATGGAAAACTGTGGCTTGGTGAGAAAAGAGCCAAGGTCAATGCAATGAAAGCCCCACAGTGAACTCAGACCTGATTTCAGAAGTCAGTGGTGGATGCAGGCCAGGAGAACAAAGTCTTTTCTGTGGTTCAGTTGAAAAAACTTTTTAAGATTCTGGGTAAAAATAACTCTCTGGTTTGGGCGAGTTTTTAGCTTGAAAAAATATCATTAGAGAAGATTTTTGTATATTTTATGAGGATCGCTAAGGTTGACAAAATTACCTTGTTTGACACTGGATCCTGACCTAAATACTATGGCCAAGTCAACTAAGAGGAAAATAGTAGGGCTAAGCCTTTTTCATTCTTTATTCTGCCAAACCACTGCCTCTTGCAATCAGGATTGATTACAAACACCCAATTAAGAGGCATTTGGAACATGATCTGAACACTAATCCTGTCTCTTTTTCTCTTTATACCTAATTATCAGCCTTAAGATGGATATTAGCGCTTTAATTAGTAGATTTACTTTAGGAACTTCTACATAAACTAAGAAATCTATACTATATGCATAGATGTGTGTATATATGCATAGTCTTAAAGAGGTACATATAACACATGCCTGTATCCTATCAGTTCTTTATGATAGAGAAGTCTAGACACATATATGGGAGTGTTTTCAGACATAATTTCATTCTTTGGAAATACTACAAAAGAAAATAACTGAATTTGGATTTACCCCAGCTATATAAAAATATCTCTGTCGTAATTATCAAATGATGATCCAATGTCATATCTTGCAATAAGCTATAAGAAAGAAACTAATTTTTATCAACACATAGGTTTTTGTTTTAATTACATTAGCACAGGAGAGGGGGGGTGGAAAGAAGAGCAGCGTGGGGTTGACTGAAAACATATCGAGTGTTTCATGGGGCTCATGCTGACTCTGGGTTTCAATCTGGAAGGGACTCAGTCCTCGTTTTCTGAATTTGTCTAGCTCTGTGTGCAGAAAGTATGAAGGATTAGGCTTCATAGGAATCTGTATTTGACCCTCAATTTTTTTTCCTGTCTGAAGTGTATCTAGTTGTAGCACAGCAAGACAGAATTCTCCCCACAGTTCACTTAACTGTCTGGATTTATAGAAACACCTGCATATGATTGTTATTATAATTTTCATGTGCTACTGTACCTAGGCCCAAGTCAAGACTCTTCTGTGCCAGGGAATGCACCCATACAAACAAGAGTGTGAAACCAGCACCCAACACCTCGGTCCTGAACACAAGCCAGCACAGATTCTCTAGCTATGACCAGGCAGTTTGGTCATGGTTTCCCTAATACCTTTTTCCTGCGAAAACTCAAACCCAAACCACCACTCTAAAAGAAAGAATTGTTAAACAGTCTGACAATAGAGACTTTCACAAGAGCTAACTGCTTGGATAAACAACAAAAGAGTCAGTTTATTCCACTCTATAGTCAGAAAAACAATATAATTTCCAACTTCTTTCAACACTTACTTAGTCTCCAAAGAACAATAAAATAACATCGTTATCTTTAGATACTTGCATCTGATACTTGTGTGCAAATACATGCTGAATCCTGCAGCAACAACCACATCCTTGTATATACTTTCATGATCCAGAACCTCTGAGTTAAGAAAAAGTATTATTTTTGTGTGTGTGTCTGCGTGGTAACATGCTCCATGTCTACTGCAACAAGTGTTTCTTGCCTCCCTGATCCTGCACAGGCTCTGGGCTGTCCCCTTTCCTTGGCATGGTTCAGTGCACCCTTCCAAAGCAGCAGTAATCATCAAACAGCAGTGGTCCAGCAGCACCCTCCCTGAGAAAGCCTTTTGGGTCCTTTATATAGAGAAATGCCCTCAAGGGCACCCAGAAACATGAGATATCACATGTCCCCCAAATCTATGGCAACAACTCACCCTCAACCCTGCCAAAAGCACTTGTTTCTTGTTTTGGGGACAGAATGAAGGATGGCCCCCTTCACCCCTTTAGTACTTCCGAATAATGTCTTAGCAACCCCAAACAGCTTTTGAGGGACAGCTTTTTGAGGGAGGTGAAGATGCCTCCACTTTGGCCCAGGTATGGCCTTCCCAGCAGGTCAGAGCTGGGCACCATGTGCCACTCACAGTTGCATGGAGCCTGGCCTTGGCAGAGGGACATTCAGGCATCTGCCAACCTCCTGCAGTGAAGCACAATAGTGGGGTGGCTCGAGGGGTGCGGGCTGGGTGATTTAGTTAATTCAAATCAGAGCAAACAGGGGAGCAGGAGTGTTCCTCCAGATGCCCTCAAAAGTTGAGGAGGGGCCATGCCCACCTGGCTTGGGTACCTCATCCTGAGGCAAATCACTGAGAGCCTGACGCTGAAGGCCAGAGGAGTGGGGCCAGGCCATTATTTCTCTTTGAAATACCTGAAATATGACCATATTTCTGTTTGAAAGCTCAGAGGCCTTGGCTCCTTCAGACTTCTCTGCTTGACCATGGGCACATACGGTCCCTGCCTCTCACAGGACTGAAGGAATCAGCTCCTTTGTGTGCTGTATTGTCACCTCACTGCCTGATGCACTCAACAGCGGTGGAGAGGGAATTAGGAAGCTCTGACTGACATTTGCCACCAAAATGACTGCTAAGAGTCAGAAACCAGTCAGTCCTACAGGACCTGTGCTGCACCCTTCCTCACAGCCTTAAAGAGCAATGGGAGGCAGCTCTGTGGAAGTGGAGGGCAAAATTCCCATCGCTTCCAACTATAACGGGGCTGCACTGGGACCCTCCGTTCCACCCGATATGTGAAGTTACCCCTTAGTGATGCTTGTGGAAGCAGTTCAGGGCTGGTAAGCCTGGAGCCAGGCTCTAGCCACACCTCTGGGCAATTAGAAAGCAGCTAACGTGTGCAGCCATTGACAGGAGGACCCTTCTGACAGGCAAGGCTTGATGTGTCCTTTACCGGCAGCTGCCCGGACACGGGCACCTCTGCATTGCCACAGCAGCTCAGTGCCATCTGAGGCTGCTCTGACTCCCCTCCAAGGACTCAAACCACCTCTGCACGAGAGAAACAAGCAGCACAAAGTCTGCACAAAGCAGGAACCAGGATTTAGACAAAAGTAAACGAAAGCTTCAACTTTGCAGAAACTAAAGAAAGGCTGAGCCGGGTCTTGCCTTGCTTCTGTTTATTTTACCAGCCTCAGTTTGTTATACCTACAGATTTATAGCATAAATCCATTGACATTATTTAGAAATAAAATGGATGGATGAATTTCTAACATCGTTAAGGTCTTTAGGAGTTCCGTGGGGCTACAGTTTCACTCTGTAGCTCTGTATAGCTATGCTTTCTTCCTTACTCAAGTATCTGGGGGAGCTGTTTTCCTCTATATAAACAAACATAGGTATCTTTTGCACTGCATTCTATAACTGACTGCAATCTCTATACAGTTCTAATCTCATCAGTGTAACTAATCCCTAGTAAATGCAATATAAAGAATAATTATCTACAGCATCTCTCCTTCCACAACTCGAATGTTTCCAAAATGATCATTTCTTCCATTCCAAGTGATTTGACGGCATTGTGTATATACTTGTCAAGGAAAGATGATATTTTCTTTCTAATGTCTATAAATGATGGCCAATAAAACAATTGTGCTGTGTGGTGTATCTCCGAAAACCTTGTAAAACAATACAGTCAAGTCTGGCAACAAATGTCAATAATTTGTCAGTAAGGAAACCGCTATTGGGCTTTCTCTAGCCAACCCTCACCTTTCTTAAGCCCTTTTCTTCTGAAGCTTCACATTCATTTTCTTAATGTTTTTAACCTAGTGTCTGTGAAATTTTTATTGCTCCCTAGATAATGACATCTGATCTGAACGTAACCACACACCTCTTTGCTCAGCAACATTTGTCACAAACCATTATAAATTATCATGCTGATAATGTGCATTGCTGGGAAACCGGAAAAGTTCCATAAATTCAAAGTACTGTATCAGTGACATTCTTGTTTATTATCTAGGTATAAAGTTTTACTAGATTCAAGATGGCTACATTTACACAGTAGGATACTTCAGCAACACGAGACTTCTACAGCTTGCACTAAGTGCTGAAAAGCATTTACCACATGCAACAAACACTGGAGCATTTTAACTAATATGTAGCCATATGTTTTATCTCTTCTACTCATTTCAACCATGTTCCTGACTCCAAAAATGCATGACTATTATCAGGGCTTGCTTGAGAAAGGGCAAAACGGCAAACAGAAACTACTTCTCTCTTAAAAGTGTAACCATGATTTTTGTTTCTTGGCCTCCTGAAGAGGAGACATAACAGTCATTAAAGTTAAAAGTTAAAAAGAGACCGTGTATTTTTTCATTATGTATGTCCTTGATAACAATCTGTGGTTAACATGATTGTATACTTCCCGTCAAGATCCAGGATTTCCATTATGCTGGTACAGTAGTTCTGGCTAGAAGATTTTTTTATTAGGTGAACCTAGCTTGTGTGAACATATTTTTAATTATTTGCCTATCTTTATTCTTCAAAACTGTGAAAGTTGAGTCCTTTGGAATGGCTCCAGAGAAACAGGAATTTTCACCATGTTTGCCTGAAATTTAAAACGTCTCAAATGGTGCTGGTCGTCAGAAAATCATATATATATGAATTTTATTAGGAGTCATTTGAGAAATACTTATTCATTAAAGCATAGCATAATAAGTAGGTAAATCAAGAGCATGCTTTTAAAATTAATTCCAAACCCTAACATACAAAGAGACTAACTGGGAACAGCTTCAGTACAGCTAATGCTTAAATTTGGTGCTTTTGATTCTCCTCAGAGAATCAACCTTTCACCAGTTTTACATTTCAATACATCCAGCCCTTTATATAGAGGAATATTTAAGAAAGTTAGATAAGGTCTTTTGATTTTCTTGTTGGCACTACAGAACAAGAAGGTAACCTTTCCAAAGTCACATTGTTTCCCTCCCTGGGCTCAGGGGGTGCTTGTTATTAAAGTTGCTTTCAATGCTAACTAAGGTCTAAGATGCAATGAACAGCATTATAAAGAGGATTTTGGGAGCTAGGCCAGCAAGCTAATCTTCTCCTCTAGTCTACTCTAATTGTATGGGGCTTTTTTTGTTCCCAGACATGAATTCCCCCATCTCTCATTTTCTATCTGCATTTCATATTTAAGTGCTTATTAATTTCCAGTGCTAAACCTTTCAATAAACTGGAGTGTAACGTAAATTGCTCATTTCTAGATTGCAGACCAAGTTGCTAATAAACTAAGTATATTAGGAAATCAAAATGTACTTTGTTGCAAACCCAAGAAATCTTGCGATATGTTTTATTGCATTAATCTCCTGTTGCATCCAAGGTTTGGTACAAGGCATGTGAATTTTGCAAGTAGACACTGAAATTTCAAACCACAGAGACTGTTGGCAGTTTTCTATTGCTGAAATCATTTTCTGCGATTCTGGTCCTAAGTTTTTTAGCACAAATACGATCCCTCTCAAGTTAAAAAGAGCAATTTTAAATATAAGTGAAGTAGCAGCTGAGTAATTTAGCCCGCCTAGAAGATTAGCATTTCAGCATGGACCAAATAACGGTAAAGTCATCACCATTGCAAAGGCAACGCAAACAACCCTGTTTACAGACTTTCTTGCACTTACTACCATCTCATTACTGCACTGGGCCCCCTTTCAGAAGAAGAAATAATGCAGGGGGGAGAGTGGACAATGAATATTGAGAAGCGAGCGATGGAGGGAGGGAGTCAATCCCTTCCCTGGACCCAGTTCAGCTCAGTCTAGCACTGTTTAGCACAACACTATGCCACAAAGATTACTTGTTCTTCAAATAATTGTATGCTGTACACCACTTTACTGCTGTCAAAGACCATGTTGGTTTTACAGCGTTGGAAAAACATGCATTCAAGCAAGGAACAAAAAGGATTTGACACTGAAATATGCTTGATTTAATTTCCTTATCTCTATCTAAGAGACAAAGAGACAGACAAACATTTTAAAGCGTTAGCACTGTCCCACAGAACAAAAGCAAAACCTCTATCAAGAAGACACAGGGAAGTGAATCATTGCCTCAGCACAACAAATTAAAACTTAAAGAATGGGAAGTCAGCATGTGAACATATGGCGTGAATGTGAGCTGCAGCTCCAACACCACACTAAAAAACTCATTTTAACGAAGACTCAGTTTAGTTTTATGAGCACAGGGTTTTCCTGCATTGTCACTCCAACTATGATACTGAAATGCTGATGTATAAAAGATTATAAAAAGCAACAAAAAAAGCAACGAAGCACCACACTGGCTGGTTAAAGAGCTTAATTTTAAGGTAAATCAATAACTGTGATCTATGAAATCAATTTATGAAAGAAGAGGAACAAAGATATGTATGGCAAAAATTAAGTGCTTGAGTACAGTTGGTCTCTTTCTCTAAGATCAATACCCTAACTTCATGGTCTAGCCTCTCCTGATGATGCTGACCATCATTTTACAGAACCAAAACCTGTAAAATCCTGAATACTTCCATGAAATGCCAAACACCATTGATTATTGAGTTTAATCTTTCTGACATGGAGGGAAAACCTTGACTAGTAGCATTAAAGAACAGTAACTCTCTCTTGCAGTTGTCAGAAAGGGGTGAAAAAACCATGATACTCCAGAAATTTTTAAATAATGAATCACTAAAATATTTTCTTTATGAAACAAGCAGGCTGAATTTAGAAGGCATGTTGAAGAAGGAAATGATCTGACCATGTGTTGCCTTGTGCAAGCTCTGCGGTTTACAGATTTGGGGAAAAGTGGAGAACAGCTTCTGGGAGGCTCCCGTTCTCACTCTTGGAAATAGATGGTCAAAGGGAATACAAGCACAGGGGAGCCAAAGGAACCTCAGCCATCCCCTTCCTCCACTCAGGGCACTGCTGGAGAGCGGGAGGAAGGGAAGAAAGAGCTACTGGCCATAAATCAGCAGCAGAGGGAGAAAGGGGGATATGACTATCAGTCCTGCTGTCCACTGCCCATTAATGGGTGAGAGTACATGCCAGACCAACTCTGCGTTAAGAGGATTCATCAATTTACAAACCGCTTGTTTCTGCTATAGCCTGTTTGTAGCTGTGGGGATGCAAAATGAACGGGAACTATTTTTTAAACCTCTAAGAGATTTACTCAAAGAAAGCAAGCCGGCCAACAAACAAACAAACACGCAGCTGTACCTCATCCTAACCACCCCCCCACGTAAAATACACCATCACCATCCTCGCCTCTCCCACCAGGGCACGCAGAATTCAAACCGCAATTAAAAAAAAAGTTGCACGGATCTTTTCAAACTCTCTGCCCCCCCCCATCACCCCGCGGGACACTCCGGTGAGCAAACACCGGCCTCAACCCTTTGACGGCGACGGGGAGAGGGAGGCGGCCCCGCGGAGCCGAGCGCGGAGCCGAGCGCGGAGCGGGGTCCGCGGGCGCGGGGCTCAGCGGAGCCGGCAGGTGGCGCCCTGGCGCTCCCGGAGCGCGCCCGCCCGCTCGCACTCAGCACTCAGCACTCACTTGCAGTCGCGATCCTCCAGGTCGAAGTGGGGGTTGAAGTTGATCATGATCCTCTGGTAAGGCTCCGGGGCTTGGATCAGCCACTCGCATTTTTGGCTGGGGTGGTAGGACTGGGGGTAGCCGGGAGAGGTGAGGTACCCGGGGTTTAAAATCTTGATCGTGTCGCCGCACTTATCTGCAGGGGAAACAGGGAGACGGGGGTTGGTTTTTTTTTCTCCATTCCCCTCGCAAAGCACCCAGTTTCAGCACCCAGTTGTTTCAGCACCCAGTTTCAGCACCCTGTTTCAGCCCCCGGCCGAGTTCCATGGGAATGCTGGGGTGGAGGCTGCAGCCTTCTTCAAACAAACTTTATGCCTTTATCCTTCTGCTTTTAACTTGAAGGCATAACTGCTGCATTTTTCACCAAAGGGAAGAGGCCTGCCTCTCCATGCCCATCCTTCAATCCAGCACCTGGATAGGCAGCAGGTAGCAGAAGATGGCCCATTTCTAAACAGCATCCTTCTAAAAAGCCCCCCCCCCACCCCAAGAAAACACTGCCCCTTACAGTGTTAAAACTTTGCACCTTCACAGCAGGGTTAATGTTGGTTCAGAAGTCTGGCAGAGACACAATTGTCTCCAAAAAGTATAATCTTCTTAAGAATGAAGTTTTAAGGAGAGCTGGGAGGAGAACTAAAAGAATGCCATTTGACCTCCTACCCAGCTATAGGATAAGCCTGGCCTGTGTCACTGACCACTGGGATTGTCTTGGTGGATCCAAGCTCATGCACAGCAGCCCCTCCCTTTGTTTTTATCAGCCCATAAATCTAGGCAGGTTGAAAATATCTGTGCTCTTCAAACCCAGGGCAGCCAAGAACAAAGTGGTTTTAGTGAAGCAGAAATCATCCACTATTTATTCCTTCAAGGAAGTTTGATCATGCTTGGAGACTGCATCAAAGTAATGGAGCAGAACAACATCCTCTCTTCCCTCTGTCCCTTCCTCCTCCCCAATAACAACAAAGATTTATTTCTAACACCAACATAGTTGCAAAAGTTTCCAGAATCACCAAGTGTGACTGTGAAATGTGGCATGCTGCATCTCGTTCCTTTGACCAGCGTTGTCTGGCTTGCATTTTAAGGTTTATAGGAAGGAAAAGAAAGAAAAAAAAAAAAAAGGACAAGAAATCCAACCTGCACAGTTACTCACTTCACTGTCCAGTGCAGCTTTATGTTCTCACTTTTTTGCTAGTATGGATTTCTATCTATGGCCCTTCAGGGAGGTAAAACTTTCTCAGCACACTGATTGTTTAATTTGCGAAATAAAATGTGACAGTAAACTACAGCCAGGAAGAATGTCCACACTGAAAAGCAAGACTATCCATCACTACATCCCAATAATGGTATACACAGGCTGCAGTGCTGTATCTAATACACTCCCTGTGAGAGCAAAATGGCATTCCTTGCTCTCAGCATGAATTTATAAATGTACGGGATTTTATTGTAGGAAAAGCAGGTCAAATGGAAGTGAATGAGGAAAGGCACATCAAAAATGCATAAAGCTACAGTCTTTATAGAAATTATTTTGCCATAAATTAGGAGGGGATGGGATGATACATACTCAGCTGTACGGTCAAAACCCAGCTATTGCTAAGCATGTTGCTGGGAAAGTCTATCTTATTATTTTATTTCCATTTTGCCTTTGCAAAACAGGCTGTTTTCCTCTGACCAGAACAAAAGGTGTTGCAGCTCTAAGCTCAAAAGCTGTCAGTGGTGATCTTGCTAATCCGCTGTCTGGGGCTCTCAGGGAATCTTGCCTTTTCCTCTCCGTGTTAAGCACACTCGGAAAGCGATCCCATCTCATTAAACCCACTCCAGCCCTGCAAACAACATGGCAGAGTCTGGCATCTGTTAAAAGCCTGAAATAAAGCAGTGCTGCTTCGAGTCACTTGACAGAGTCACTTTAGAGGACGCTGAGGTGGATTCACTACCACCAGCGCTCCTTAATCTGCGACTTCTGGGAAAGTGACAGTGTAATAAGATAATGTGGTCTGCTAGACTCCCTGGCTCTGTGCAATCTCTCTCACACTTGATTAAGAAGAACAGTTTCTAATGACTTTGGACCATTAGTTCTAAATAAGGTTAATGAATTAATTTAACGGACACTAGTACTGCATGTAAGTGAAGGTGGCATTAGTAGGTCTAGTAGGTTACAGAAGAGGTTAATGGCCTTGGTTACTCCAGCAGGGCCACCACATTAACCACTCATGGTGGAGCCTCCTGACCAGCAACCGGCCCTACTCCCCCTGTTCTAATGGAGAGAAATGATCAACCAGAGCACTGAGTGGACCCCTCCAGCCCCTCAGAGGGTGCAGAACTAGGGGCAGTCCTGATTTATGTGGGAACTGGGGAGGTATCTACCCACACCCCTCACCTGAGCCGGGGTGGGGGTGAGCAAAGTGCACCTTTCGGAGCATCCCCAAGCCAGGCTTGGCACACGTCTCTAGTGCCTTTGCTCCTGTGCTGCAGCGCTGGAGGAGGCAGCTCATCCTGATTAAATTAAGCAGCCTCCTCAAAACATATTGGGAAAGAAATTAACTTCGATCATAAAACATGCGATTTTAATACTCCCTCTTCCACGACACTCTGCTTGCAGTCCCTTATTAAAACAATATACCAGCGTAAATGGAGGGTACCCTCTTCTTTTAATTACTTTGATTGAAAACTCAGTCAGGCAAAAGTAAATATTTGATAATTAGTTAACAATAATTGCTCAGGATTTGTCAGGAGGGGAAAACTCACACGAGCCGTTTCATGCGCGAGAGCTAAACGTCAAGCAGTTCCACAATTAGACTGTCTTTAAAAATGCATCATGCAGTGAAATATTCACGGTGCCCTGGCATTGTTCAGGGAAGGAGGAGCACGCTGCTTTTAATTAGTTGTGTTTTCAAGGGCTGCCTGATAGTACACTAGCTACAGCAGTCATTTGTTACGGGATTTCTCTCTTGGAAGGGAGTCTTGAGCCTTCACTGAAAAGCTCAGCTTCTTTCTTGGCACTGTGTTAAGTTGGACGCAAACTGCAGACTTGGGAAAGGGGCAGTCTCGAGAGCTCTCCGTTTGAAGACTACCCGCAGGTACACACAGCTAGTAAAAGGCACGATAATCTGAAATCTTACGATTTGGAAAAAGAAAGCGGGGGAGAGAAAGCCTTCCCCTTAAAGTACTCATTATCTTTCAGATATCGAAGGCGAGACTTACTTAATTGCCTATGGGAGGAAACATTATTAAGATAATTGGCTGTCCTGATCTAGTGAGAACGAGCAGCCTGCTTGATACGACAACCCAAAAGAGCAGAAAATAAAAGTCGGAAGGCAATGCCAGGGAGAGCGGTCCTAAGGCGGAAAGTTCCCCGCAGCCGGGCTCAGGTCGGTGCTGGCCCCGCCGGACGCCGTGTCCCCATCGCCCGCCCCCGGCTCCGGCAGCCCCGGAGCCCAGCCCCGCAGCTGCCTGCCTAGGCTGAGACCCGACGTCCCCCGTGACACTCACCGCTTCGCAGAGCCCTGGCAAGGGTGAAGGTGAGGGCTGCACAGTGCAGGAGAAGTCCCCAATCCATTTTTTTTTTTTTTCTTCCGACAGCAGGGAAAGGAGAATAATAATAATAACAATTAAAAAAAAAAAATGCCCTCCACGCACAACTCTTCCTAGGGCTTAAATCCTCCAGCCGGAGTCAGGAGCAGAAAGCACAGTCCGCAAGGGCAGTCCTGGGGGCAGAGGGAGGCCGGCTTCTTTCTATGCTTCAAGTCGCCTGCATCCTGTCATTTAGCTCCGGATCCCTCTCCCTTTCCCCACACTTGTTCCTTCTCCAGGCGCCGCTGCCCCTGCCATTCCCAGCGAGACTAGAAAGCCAAGTGAAAACGAGGGGGAGGGGGAAAATTAGAAAAACAAAAACAACAACGAAAAAAAAAAAATAATAACCCCAACAAACACACAAACAAGACAAGACAAAAATCCTGGCGGCTGCTGGCACCTCGGGAGCGCTCTGCCGGGGCGGGCTCCGGGAGACGGGGCGGGCGTGCTCTGCGGAGAGAAGGAAGGGAAAAGCGGCCGTCAGCGGGGACCAGCCGGGCGCTGGAGTTTGGCAAACTGCGTCTCCCCCGCCTGCCCCGCTCTGCCGCGACTCCCGCGGGGACCGGCAGCCCCGGAGCCGGCGGTGCCCGGCGGTGCCCGGCGGTGCCCGGCGGCCCGCACTCACCTGCCCCGGCGGGAGGCGAGCGAGCGCGCTGCCGCCGCAGGGACTCCGGGCCGGCCGGGAAAGGGAGAAGCGCCCGGGCGGCTCCTGCTCGCAGCCTGAGGAAGAGGAGCGGAACTCAGCGGCAATAAGAGAGGCCGAGGAGCCGCCGTCTCCCAAGCCCCAGTCCCCTCCCCCTACCCGCCCTCCTCCTCCTCCTCCTCCTCCTCCTCCTTCTTCTCCTCCTCCTCCTCCTCCTCCTCCTCCTCCTCGGCCCCCCAAGACATCGGCAGCGCGGAAGAACCAACAAACAAATACGGCAAGCCCCAGCGCTGATACCCAGCCTGGGGGGCGGGGGCTGGCTCGGGGGGGGACGCGGAGGGAGAGAAAGGGGACGAGAAGCGATTTCCCCCGCCAAGGCAGGTAGAGCCGATCCAGGCGGAGGTACCCACCTGCGCCCCGCCACCCCCGCGCAGCCCTGCCCTGCCTTGCCCTGCCCTGCCCCGCTCCTCTCCGCTCCGCTCCGCTCACCTGGCCCGGCTCGACCCTGCCTGGCCCGGCCCCACACGCTGGCACACGCACCCCTCCCGGCTCGCTCCCTCCGCGATGTCCCGCGCCCCAGGGGCACCCTTCCCTCCCGGGCCACCTCCCCACCCACCCACTCATCCCCGATACTCTCTTTTTTTCTGTTTCGTGCGAGCGTGCATCCGAGCAACCGGCCCCTCGAGTGTCCCTCGGGGCCCCTGCTGCCTGCCAGTGGGATGCCACCATCCCCTGTGGTCTGAGGGGCTGTTGGCTGCGGTCGTATGGGGTGAGATGTGAGGACCCCCCTGGGGGGGCCCCTCAGGTGGCAGGTCACCGGGACCCCACCGTACTTGTCCTTTTTGCATTTCTGCTTTGCCACGGGGGCCTTCCTGAACCCTCTCGCTCCTGACCTTCTTCCCATCTTCTTTCTCACCCACTCTGGCCTCTCTCAGCATCCCTTGTGGCTTCGCCCCCCCCCCGCCCCGTTCTGTCTGTCGCTCATGGAGCCTCTTGAGGGGCTGAGGAGCTTCTGGGGTCCCCCGGGGCCAGCTCTGCTCCCCAGTGGAGGCTATGCGGCATGGAATACCTACTGGGAAGAGTGTGTCCCCTGAGCAGTCTGTGCCCCCACCCCCCGCTGACACCAGGGGACAGGCACAAAGCGGGGGCATCGTGGGCTCTGAATCCCGCTGCTTTGGCTGCACGGTCTGGTGCTCAGCAGCTATGGGGTCCGTCCCTTCCTTACCCCATCGCCCTGCCTTACAGGCTGTCCCTGGACCCGGGGAGTGATTACCTTTGCTGAACCCGACTGCTGCTTTTTATGTGGAGCGCTACGAGCTCCCTCCGTGTGGAGGCAATCCAGTCGCTGGGGTAGGGGTTAGGGGAAGAGCTCTAAGGCTGAAAGCTGAAACACGGTGTTAAATGGTCCCCAAAGATGGGTCTGCACTAGGAAAATGACCTGCGGGCAACGGTGTATGTCAGCCACTCTCATCTTCCAGAGCAGAGTCTGAAAACAATTTGATACTGGTGCACAGCCGAGGTAAACTCTGTTAGCGCTTCATCAGGAAAAAGGCCTGTTAGAGGACCTACTCCACAAGGAATCTTTCTGAAGGATTCAGAGGGAAAAGAGTTGGGCTTTGCTGGGGGCAGGGTCATCCTCCAAGTGCAGCCACAGCAGTAAATCCCTGTCCACTCTGAAGACATAATGATGTTTGAAATAGTTTTCAAACATAGTTGTAAGTCTGCAGCCACACAGATTAACTACAAATGTGTTACATCTGTGTTCAGAAATCATACACAGATTCAGCCTCCTCCATCCCTTTGTCTCCAGCCCCGAGTCTGAGGCTTTCACTCTCACTCTCCCTTGCTGCCCTTTCGGAGACTTGACTTTAAGGTCAGCTGAAGTCTGGAGATTAAGTCTGTAGGAAATCTGTCTGCCAGTTTCATGCTGCACACTCTCTCATCACTACTTTCTGAGTTTTTGCCAGACACTCCCCTTCTCTTCCGTGACTGCAATTCTGTAATATCATGCACTGAAGTGCAGTTTGATCCTGTTGTACTCTCTGTACACTTCATTCTTCCCTTCCTTAGCTTCTGCCTCTGCCCCTGCCTTTGCCCCTGCTCCTGCCCATGCCTATGTCTGCAGGCAGGCTGGAAACCAGGCAGGCTGGAACTAGTCAGACTGAGTTATTTGTTTCAGTCTCATTTCCCCATCTTTAGGCAGTCTCTGGATCATCAGATGCAATACTTACGCATTTTCTTGATTGATCGGGATGTATATTTTATGGGTAGCACATTAAGCCCCCTTTATTTTTTTTTTTTCTTTTAGAGAAGTTCCCAGAACAAGGGGGCAGGGGAGAGTTAACAGTGCTTTCTGATTATTGTAACTCTCATGCTGCTGGACAGCCCTTGAGATAAATTGGTTCTGTTCTGAAGCACATTGTAGTCTGTGACTGACTGAGAGACAGTATAGGTTTTAAAATAAAGTACGTCTATTTTTGAAAACAGAAAATACCTGCTGGTGGTACCCTAACAGGGGGGTTGCTGAAATATGTGCATACATGCTTGTCCTAAAAACCTTGGTCCCAGAAACCAAGATTCATTCTGTAAGTGAAGAGTGGTAAGCAGTTACTCAGAGAGCACAAACATATCAAAAATTACACTTTGTGCATGACAACAATGGCTCTCTTGGTTTGGGATTAGCATTGTTCATCAGGTAATTTCAATGCATCTGCAAAAAGGAAATACTCATTCCCAGTTCTATGCCGTAAAGATGCTCCAAACCAACCAACCAGCCAACCAAGCAACTCTGGTGTTTTTTTCCATTTTGGTTTTTTTTTCCTATTGTGGTGTTTTCCATTCATTTTCCATTTGATTAACAAGTCACTTTCCACCGATGCCGGCACAGTGTGTTAGCAGCTAGTGTATTTTAAAGAAATTCTATTCTCTGACAGAAAAAAATTAAACACTTAAATGCAGACAGAATGTGTACATGAGTGAATATCATGCCGTGTAATAAATTGCAAGACTAATGAAGATCTTTAATTGCCTCATTCTGCCTCGTAACCAGTAATCCATATACCAAGGTTTATTTCGACATGCTCATGTCACACAGGGAGGGATGTGCACCAGGCTGCAAAGACAGCTGAACAGGAACGGCCTTTGCTGTGGCTAACGTGGCCCGTGGAAGAGGATTTCTGCCCTTCTTCAGCACTCTGTGGGCATTTTTGATTTCACACTGGAACTTTTTTTTACTATTGAATTTGCAAGGCCTGAGAAATATAGCAGAGTCTGGTATATTAACATCCTTTCCTATCATAATGTGAATGACATTTGTCTAGCTTTTCTACTCACTTTTTTTTTCTCTCTAGTTACAGATACAGACACAGGTTTCTTCCATGTATGAATTGCCTTGAAATGATGAGTGAAGACATTCTATCCGCGGTTTACATATATTTATCTGAAAAATGTTTAATCTTTAATCATCTTGAATATAAACTGGAATCAAATGAAACATTCAGAAGTCTCTTTTTATAATCCACTTCTCACATTTTAGTCACGGTATTTTAGGTCCTGATCCTGCAACTGCTTACACATTTGTTCAGCTCTCCATTTTCACATCAGTAATGGGATTTTATGGCAAAGATGAGTTAGTGTTACAAAGGCTGAATCTGAATCCAGTGTATGTAAAAGTTAATGGAGTGGCTAGCTTTGGGGTTTGGGTTCAGGCCCATCTTTGCTTCATAATTTGACTTGGTGCTTATAATGCTTTTTTGAAGATTGTCTGCACTTCTGTTATAAACCTGTTTCTCAAGAACTTTATAATTCAGCCATAAAGAATATTTGCCTTGGGCTAAATCATGTAATATAAAACTTAAAATTCCAAAGGAAAAAACACTTTTCCCATTTTAACAATAGCAGAACAGAGCAACTTTGATGTTCACTCCTTTATGTGCTCCTGTAGCCCAGAAATGCATTTAATTAAAAACAAAGTTTGGCACACGATTAATCCATGGCTGAAGACACCTTTATTTGGCATTATTTTGAAAAAGTAATGCAACAAATTAAACCCATCAGTAATATGAAATGCCTGAAAATGGAGACTTTCTACCGATACTTAGTGGAAAACGGAAATATATTTGCTTTATGACTACCTTCTAATATCTTCATTTATAGTCTGGTGCTCATTTATAACTGTGGTGGGTTGACCCTGGCTGGATGCCAGGTGCCCACCAAAGCTGCTCTGTTACTCCCCCTCCTCAAGGGGACACGGGAGAGAAAATATAATGAAAGGCCTGTGGGTTGAGATAAGAACAGGGAGAGATCACTCACCCGCTGCTGTCATGGGCAAAACAGACTTGACTTGGGGAAAAATTAATTTAATTTATTACCAACCAAATCAGAGTAGGACAGTGAGAAATAAAACAAAATCTTAAAAATGTCTTCTGCCCCATCCCTCCCGTGTTCTTGGGCTTAGCTTTACTTCTGATTTTCTTTACCTCCTCACCCCCAGCAGCAGATGGGTTTGAGGAATGGGGGTTGTGGTCAGCTCATCATACGTTGTCTTTGCTGCTCCTTCCCTGTCAGGGGGGTGAATCCTCACACTCCTCCCCTGCGCCAGCACGGGGTGTCTCCCACAGGGGACAGTCCTCCGTGAACTTCTCCAACGTGAGTCCTTCCCGCAGGCTGTGGTTCTTCATGAACTGCTCCAATGTGGACCCTTTCCATGGGGTATACTCCTTCAGGAACAGGCTGGTCCCACTCCAGTGTGACTCCCCAACAGGGTCAGAAGTTCTGCCAGCAAACCTACTCTGGTGTCATCTCTTCTGTCTCCTTGGGTCCACAGGTCCTGCCAGCACGGGCTTCCAGCATGGGCTTCCCACAGGGTAACATACTGCTTTGGGCATCGCCCTGCTCTGGCATGGGGTCCTCTGCAGGCTGCAGGTGGATATCTGATCCATCATTAACCTCCATAGGCACAGGGTGTCAGCCTGCCTCACCATGGTCTTCACCACAGGCTTCAGGGGAATCTCTGCTCTGGTGTCTGGAGTGCCTCCTTCCCCTTCTTCTTCACTGACCTTCACGTCTGCAGAGTTGTGTCTCTCACATACTCTCACTCCTTTTTCAGGCTGCCGTTACTGTTGCACAGAAACATTTTCCACCTTTTAAATATGTTATCACAGGGGCACTACCACCTTCACTGATGGGCTCAGCTACGTTCAGCGATGGGTCCATCTTGGTGCCGGGTGACATTGGCTCCGCCAGACACCGGGGGAGCTCTAGCAGCTTCTCA
The DNA here is from genome assembly GCA_025345505.1 of Todiramphus chloris collaris. Taxonomy (NCBI): domain Eukaryota; kingdom Metazoa; phylum Chordata; class Aves; order Coraciiformes; family Alcedinidae; genus Todiramphus; species Todiramphus chloris. Next base: position 4,286,202 of record JANVCC010000048.1, on the reverse strand, counting down.
AAGAAGCCATCCTTGTGATTCCCATAACCAACAAAAACCTTGCCATGCAAACTCAACAACCATCTCTCTAATGTTTTCCTTTTTCTTTCGCTTATCTTCCCCAATAATCTCTCCAAAATTAGGCTTCTGTGTCGTGTCTTCTGCTGTTGCTTTGGCCAGATGAATCATTGCTTGGCTTCCTGTCACTTACTGTACTGAACTGAAGCTATTTGCCCTTATCTTTAAGATCAGACATACGTTTTCCCTTGTCTATATCTCTCCTCTCTCAACCCTTTTATCTCCTACATCTTTTATCCTCCTACTCAGTCTCTCACACCCAATGCTTTTTTACCCTGTCCTCTCATGTTACACCTCTTTTCCACACACAGCCACATGCATCCAAATGATCCTTCGTCTTTCCCTGCGCATCTTACCCTTCTCCAATGAACCACTGCAAATACATGTATTTTTGTAAACCATTCCATCTGATTTATACATTATTTAAATTTACATATGGCCGTGTATTGCAAAATATGCTCAGATCCTATACTCCACTGGTAGAGATCAGTTTCATTTGCATTTACGTCATCTCCACATTGACTACATTGTTAGGGTTAGACTGACTTTCCAAATATCTTACCAGACTCCTTGGAATTACAACTGTGCCATCTCACAAATGCCTTATCAAAACATGTTCATCATCCTGTCTAAACACATTCCACTCCAACAAATTAGCACAGCCCAAGGCTTTATTAGCTGATTATCTGATTATCAAAAGTCAAATGTTTTCATCTGTGTCAAAGGCAAATCATCACACATATCATTCTACTCCCATTTCCAATTTGACAACAAGCTCGTCAAGTCTCTCCTAGGCCTAATTCCTCTTCTGCTTGCATTGCTACTGCCAAAATCTAAGCATGGTCACTATGTTCTTTCAGATTGCCCTGCTCCTTTTCTTCAGTAATATGGCTATATTCACAGCATAATCTGCTTTTTATCTGAAATAGGAAGTGGGGAACATACGGCATATGATTTATGGTAGTGTCCTTAATAATAACGCCTGATCAACTCGAGGGGTTCTGAACTAGCTGTTTCTGTGATGAAGGAAGTAATACATAGCAAATCCACCCATATGGAGTAAGAATCTGATTATATTTCCATTGAAGACAATGACAAAATCCCACTGACTTCAAAGCAGAAAAGCAGGTCCTGTATGATGATAATGGACCCTTAAATTATAAACTTGTTTTTATCAACTTCAGTTGCTTCCATTTGGTTACACAATGGGTATATCAGTGTCTGTGTTTACACTAAGATAACTGCCACAGAAAGCCAAATAGCAGTTCCTTTCAAAGTAAGGCTTTGCCAGACTGAAGGTCTGTAATCATTAAGTAGTAGGTGAAAATAATGTTAGATGCATCTTTGTAGTTCTTGTCCAGCTCTATTTTTGGCTGAAAAATTAGTGTCCTGCCTGCTCATGTAATCTATTCATCTATAAAGGCCCATATGATTATATCATATTACTGAAAATTATGTGCACTACTTTGTACGTGTTACATCTGATAGAATAATACTAAGAAGGGCGCGATGTTATTAGGAAAATGGAAGCTGTCACAGCGAGACTGCATGGTTGTCATGTACCCCTTTAGCCACAATGCAGCAATCACTGTAAACAATCAGTTGTACTGCATTCATTACAGATCAGAATCCCTTCCTCAGTCGCCTCTCATCTTCTTCAAGAGATGTTCTCTGTCATAATTTTCTTTGTCACTTATTAGAGCTGATGTTAAATGGTTTTTCAGCTAAATGTTTGTTTGGGTTATTTACTAACTAGAGAACATTTACATTGGCATACTTTGATGTTATACATGAAATGGAGAACCCATTAGTAGACTCTAGTGGATTAACTAGAAATTCGGGGAATCGTATTCAAAGGGATTAACTCTTAGGCAATGGATTACCTCCGGTCGGTTAGCTTCATTGGAGGAGATGGAAGCAACCCCTAACGCAGATCTTTATTCAGGTGATTACATATAATGGTAGGATTATTACTCAAATAAATTAAATATAATTAGTTTATATGTCTGCTCTTGTTGATCTTGCACCTTAAGAATAAGGACTGAGATCTGGAAGGAGACTGTAGTCTCTACATGGGTAAATTTTCTTTCGTACTGGGGCTTGAAAGTGGAAAGCAAGAAATATAACTGGTCTGATCTAATGGCTTCTTTTTCAGAATGTTAGTTTCTTTCAGTATTTTCTCCTTATTGCTATGTCTGTAGAAAAATTGCTCTAAAATGTTGTGTCTTGTAAAATTGCTTTTAAAAAAAAACCCCAAAAAACAACCCACAGAGTAATATATTGTTTTGTTACTTTATCAAGAAGATGCAGTTAAAGCAGCATACACTTTGGCTATGAAATATGGGTGAGCAATTTTTAAGAAAGAGAATTGGTAGGGTGCAGTAAATGGATGTCAGAGAACCCCAATTGGGGTGATAGAAAATTGGATTGACAGACTCCCTGGTGTATGACTAGGAAAAGAAAGAAAGCAAAAGAGAGCACGAACAAGGACTGACTGAATAGGAAATTATATTTAAAAGACTCACTTTTCCCGAAAATTTGTTGTGTTTGTCTTTTTTTCCTTCCTCCTGTCTTTTCTTCTGCTTTTTTACTCATACTGGGACCATTTAGTTGCCAATAAAGTCAACTGATGAACTCCTGTTTTGAGGAAGGCTGACTTAGTAATTTTTACCTACTTTGTGTAAAAAACCAAAAAAGTTTTGCAAAGAAGCTTCTAAGCAATAACCAAAGTAGTTTTCAACACATCTCACAATCTTCACAATCTTATGCAATGGAAAGGGTAACAGAATCATTGTGTTAGATTTCTTGTCATGTCTCAGGCATGGTTTTATATTTCTTAGAGACCTTTCTGGAATCTTGTTTTCATTGTGGGTTCGTGATTTTATATGATTCAGACATGTTGTCATGAGGAGAAACACAGTTGTCCAGGTTGTCATAGCAGCTAAAACTTTCCTTTTTGTGTGGTTGTCACCAGGCCCTTGGCTTCTTGTAACCAAATAACCAGAAACATTATTAGTTTAATGAAGAAGCTCTCCAACAGGCTGTTTCCAAATCTGTAAGTTATCTGTCCAAAAAGCATGTCACTGCTGTGTGCAGTATTTTATTCACAAAGGCCATCTGGACAGCCTTGACAAAGGATTCATATCATTTGCCAGAGAACATCTTGTTTGCTGTGAAAAAAAAAAAAAAATTAAATTCAATGTTTTTCTAAATCTACGAGGAGACATCGCTTTTTTGTTCTCAACTGCTCTGTTGGCTTTGCTGTGTTGAAGCTTCTTTGTCACCATTGCAGAATTTATAAACATGATATCAGCTCCTTTTTCATAGCTGTAGTCATAATCTTACACACATCTTTGTTCTTCAAGATTATTTCTGATTAGTAACAGTCATTGATTTATTCTGGTGAGATTTGTGTTTGAATGGAAACTCCGACATTTATATGTTATGTTGTTTTTGAGATTTCCTTCATGGCTAGTTCATCAAACCATAGCATATCATAAAATCTTCAATTATTTTCTCCTCCTCTGGGGCAAATTCCTCCATCACAAATACCTTAATGAGTAATAAACAAACACCAGATATCACATATAGACTGGAAAAAGGTCAAAGCCCACTTAAAGAGCTTGGCAACTGCATGTAGTGAATCCAAAAGGTGCTTGGTTTTTATTGACTGGGATGAAGACGATTTCAGCTAATGATTTCAGAAAATACCATGTTGTGACCAAGAACCCCACTCCAGATTAATCCTGCAAGATACCAAGCAATCTTATAAAAGACCAAGTAACCTCAGCTGTCATACAACACAGGAGCCGATGTTTTTTCAGCTCCTTAGTAAAACAGTGAGCATCTTGCTGGAAAGCTCTGTATCCTTCATGCAGAAAGTTCACATGTTAATATAAATTCAAATGTTCTTTCACCCAATTACCCATAATTAGAAAAGAGCTGCTAGACCTTTGTGATACAGTAAATGGATGAAATTTTAGAAAATTAATGGAACCGATTTTTTGACATGCACAGTATCACTCCCTGAATATAACTAAAATATCATTTTTGAGAAAGATGGGAATTTACTGGATATATTGAAAATGCCTCTTTTATGTTTACTGCCTTGGTGTGACATGCATATGTGATCCTGGTGTAATCAGTATAAATGTAATATGTTTTGCATTCATCAGTATATTCAGAATGTCTCCAAGTTCCCATTCAAGTATAGACACTCTATTTTGGAGAATTTAAGGTAAATTAATATTTAAAATCAAAGTGTATGAATGGCGCTTGGAGGAAAAAAAAGAAGTTTGTGATGAGACAGTGTTGAAACAATTTTTACTTCTAAATGTTATCCTTTTTTTTTTTTTTTAATGGTTAAAGAAGACAAGAGACGAGCTGGTGCACATCCTTCCAAAGATGACATGTGAACATTTTGTACACTGACCTCTCTCCAAGATAAAAATATAGCTTAAAAGTTTAGTATCTCTAGATGTGGTGGGCGAGACTGCATGCAGACACTAAAACCCAGCAGGACAGTAGGAGGTATTTAAAGGAGGATGGAGATAGTCCTGTGTAATGCCTCCCCTGGTGAAGGGAAGCGTTACTGGGGAAGTTGAGCTCACTATTATCATCTGCTGCTGCATTCTGGCAGCATGCTCAGGTCCTTTAGCCAAGATATTAACCTATTGACCTACTGCCCCAGAATGAGGATGCTGCCAGCCATATCCAGCTCTTGTTGAACAGTAAGGTATTGCAAACATTGAAAAGAAACAATTCCTTGGCAGCTAATCAGACAATTCACCTGAGACATACTCGCTGAAGTAAGTCATCTTTTTTTTCTGGGATATGCTGCTGCTTGCCTATGTTCTATAGAAAGTTTTGTCTTTGTGAAATTTAACTTAATAGATATGAAAACAAATTAGGATAATTTCATTTAATTGTCAACCTGCTTTCGAGTCCAAAGAAAAGGCTTTTTTTTTATAAAGGAAGGAACAAGAAAAGTGTTGCTCTGTCTACTCTTTCAAGTAGAAGGGGTCAGTCTCTTTTCAGTTGTGACCTGTGATAGGACGAGAGGTAATGGTAGCAAGGTGAAACACAGGATGTTCCACCTCAAGATGAGGAAAAACTTCTTCACTGTGAGAGTGCCAGAGCCTGGACCAGGCTGCCCAGAGAGGCTGTGGAGTCTTCTGCTCTGGAGACTTTCAAGACCCACCTTGATCTATTCCTGTGTGGGCTGCCCTGGGTGACCCTGCTCTGGCAGGGGGGTTGGACTCGATCATCTCCAGAGATCTCTTCCAATCCCATACCATTGTATGATTCTATGATTATAGTCATTTCAACACCGACTTAATTCAACTTGAAATAGCTTCATCTTTTAGTGAATTAAACAGGCCATAGCTGGACTGATGAACTAATTAGGGTGCAGTGTGGACCTGAGCACTAATGATAATTGCCAGCATGATTTCAGTATGTTTTTGGTCAAAGTGAGATAGTGCTTGCAACCAGTGCCTGGGTGAGATTTGACGGTTAGCATGGGACAAAGGACCATTCCCCATGGGAAGTCTAGACAAAGCTGTCCTGAGTGAATGAGACTGTGTTAATTGCCATCAGGCCAGAGAACAGTCCCTGACCTGTTTCATCAGCTGGTATCGACATAGTTTTAGTAGCTGCACAGACATTTACTACATCTTTGCAAAAACTGGTGCTGTCCAGCAAATATAAAACTAGAAAAGTAAGAGTTGACCAAAATAAAGGGCTACTTTTCTGGGGAAATGTGTTTTTGGTGTGGAGAGGAAGCATTAAAGTGAAGGGTCACCCTATGTACTACAACCTGTTGCTCATCTCCCCAGTGTGGGGAGCAGTCCCTGTGCCAATAACCTGTGGATCAGACCCTGCAAATGCTCCAGTCAGGGTTTCTGTGAGGGTCTTGAGTATGAGATCATGCAAAGGATTCATCATCCCTCTCCCATTCAAATTCTTCTTCTTATTTAGATATCAAATGATAGCTCGTATTTCTCTGCGTTGCCAGACCAGGGTGCACAGGGATTCCCACTGCTGTGGCTAGCAGAAGGTCTAGGGTTCCTTTGAGAAGGACAGAAGGTCACCACTCCACATCACTGTGCCAGTTTGCTCCCCCGGCGCTTCCAGGACTGGATCTCACATTTGCTGTAACAGGGGTGTGGATATGTTTCCACCACACACTAGAAGCCCACCTATGTGATGGTGAGTTCTGGGAAAACAATGTAAGCAGTGGCAGATGACCCTTCTCACGCCATATCTCCTACCTTTCTCTTCCAGATCTTGAACCTGTCAGTGTGGTGCCCACCATGCCCCTGTATGCTATTCTCTCTGTCTTGTGTAAAGCATGTCTAGGTCCTTCTAAGCTTACCCAGACCAACTATGAATGAGTTAAACACTGGAGTGTGGATAAATACCAGGAAAGGTGAAGGCAAGAAATGTCTTTCAGACGTTGCCTTTGGGATACTCTCGGGATAAATTTGGGGTTTTTTTGAACTTGTGTGGTGCTACCAGTATGGCATGTGGATGGTGCAATATCCCGATGTTTCTTCTGGGGGATCTGGCTGACTGTCCCTTCCTGGACTTTCTTTTTGCATGCTGAAAGGAGAGTTGCTTTCTTTGTGAGGCCCAGGCTGGCTCCACAGTGATCCTCAGACATTTGTTGACATGGTGTTAACAACACTTGTCGTCAGGACTGGGTCCATAGGTCAGGCTGCTAATGAGGAAAATGCCTTACAGCCTCAAGAGTAGGATTTTAATAAGTGTGATGTGGAGAGTATACACATGCCCTGGAGTGTTGTGTGAATATTTTGGGTTGCATGTGAGAGTACAAGGTCTTCTGGGTTAACGTCGGAGGATGGTGACAGATGGAGATAGCTAAACAGGGTATTCCTCATCCATACTGCTCCTTGGTGGAAGCTAACCTCAGGATGAACCCAAGCTTCATCTAGAAGAGATGTAAAGGGAATAGTCCAGACTACTACAAAGGAGAATGCAGAGCAGATGTCAAGAGCCAAATGCCCGAGCTTGTGCACTCACCCTTTTTAATTTCACAGGGTATGGGTATTCACCATCAATCTTCACCAAAACCTCTGCCTTTCCTTGGTAGAAACCAAGGTTCTATCACTCTAATAAGTTATAGTGTTATCAGTATCAGGCTAGAAACACAATTTTTAATCTTTTTAATTAAAAAAAACCTCACTAGCTTCCCAGTGCTCCAACTCTGTGTGCTGACAAAAAAAAGGTGTCTGAATTCCAAAGCTGGATTGGCTTGAGTCACATCCCGGTGAGCCATGGTCACTATCGCTGCTGTACACCGTGTTCTGATTGCTGTTTTGCAAAGACATTAATGAGTTTCCCAGATCAAAGCCGGCTCTTTCTCAGCATAGTTTAACATATATAAACAAAATCTGTTGCAGTAACTGTGAAATCATTTGCATTCATAATTATAGTGGTTTTTCTCATAAATTGCAATCACATCCAAGAAAACATATAAAAATAGAAATACATTACTTATGCTTTATTGTTCAAAATGGGCTTCTGTTTTATCAAGCTGCAATGATAAAAAAAAATACACTTACTCAAAACAAGAAACCTGGAATATCATACTGTGGCAAGGTGGTGACAGATCAAAATCAAGAGTAGTGCAGCTATCTCTTAAAAAGGAGCCAGAACCTTTGAAATCACTATCACTGTAGTGTTAAAAGCCCCCAAATAAAACCACCACCATGCCATATAGACATGGGATGACATTATTCTAGCTGAGGGCCTCAACTGAACCAAAACATTTGAATTTTTTATAAGGTTTTGCATTTTTGATGAAAATATCTTAGTAAGGAACTGTTAGTAGATTCAAAAATATGTCTGTCAAATAGATATTCAGGTCTGTAGTGTTGTGAAAGTTCTTGGAAATGATGGTGGATGTACAGTTGATCAAAAGTCTCAGATGATTTAAAATGTTCAGTAAAATCCAATTAAGCAATGTCAAGACCGAGGAATCAAAATGTCTCTTTTTTTTTCCATCCAAGCACCTACATATCTTTAGGAATTTAAATTATTATTGGTATACATAGTCTATATAGGAAATAATGAAATATTTTCCCTTCCAAGAATTATAAATTACATCTAAATTCCATTTATTTGAGACAGAGATATTGTATTCAGATAACAAGGTCTGAACTGGTCAGCTGGAGCAACGGAGGAAGGAAAGAGATTCTTGGGTTATTATCATAAAACGAAGATTCTGCCGCTGTTACTCTCATAAAGCTGTAGCTTGGTCCTCAGTATCTTACACCACTTTGATAGCTTCACTGCTGATGGAGAATAGTGTTATCTGACATGGATACAGAGAAGAAAACTTGCCTAAAAGAAAAGATTTTTCATCATTCTGCCTTAAATCTATAGTACTACAACTTCTGACTGTGATATTCTACTTAAGCTGTCCCCTGTAATGGGTGATTTAGCTGCAACAAGAACTGACAGGCTTTTCCCATCTCAGGACTAAATATAAAGTCCTTCTGGAATTTGGGAGATGTATTTAATGTCCTAAGAATTCCTCTCTGTAGGCCCTAGTAGAACGTGAAAAGGAAGTGCTAAAATGTCATAAACCAAGCTACTCTCTTGAGCTTTCCAAATCACTTCTGCTGACCCAAGAGACAGGTCAGAAAAATACTGAATCCTGGGAGTGCTTATTTGCACCACACGTTTTGAGCAGCAACGGGTCATGGATGGAAGCTTTAGTATAAGAAATCAAAGTTCAAGGCTATTTAGATCGAGCTCCCGGTGTCAGTTTGGTGTTATTTCATGGGAAGCCCATAACTCTACTGCGATATTAATAATGATTTTACGAAGCTCGCGAATGGAGATGCAATTGCTATGAGATTCCCAAATCAGTCCATTATGATAAACGTGGTGGTAATCCAGAGCTAGGGAAAAGCAAAGGGTCATTTTCTGTGCCAAACTTAACACATTTGGGCTCTGCTGGAGTAGTTGGGGAAGCCAATTTTGAAGCTGAGAGCTGTTTGTTTTAAAAGCATTGCTACTGCCTCCTATTTGTTTAATTCTAGAGCTCTAACATTATATTGTCAGAAATGGCTTCGAGGCTTCACTTGGCAGGAGATGTTTCTCAAGAAGATAGGACCCAGGTCATTTAACACTAATTCAGCATAGGAGCCAGGTTGAAGAGGTAGGGAATCATCCCTTTGGTGGGGAGGGAGACAGAATTTTTGCCAGAGAAGCTATCTAGTATGTGCTCAGTGGCTCCCATTACCAGCCAGGCAAGCAGCTGGTTTCAACACGCACTATTGTTTCCAGTTGGTCCTCATCTGTAGCCCCATACAGAGCACATCACAATAATTAAGTCTAGAATTTACAAAAGCATGGATTGGAGGTGGCACTGTCCGAAGCCAAGAAGAAACGTGATAGATGTCTAACTGAAGCAGATATGAAATGCTGTCTTGGGCCCTCAAAGCCACCTGCGATTTCCAATAGCAATAGGAATCCAAACACACTCCAGGTCAAAACCTTCTCAAATGGGAAGTGGAAAGGAAGATCACACCTATTTTCCTTTACACAATAGCACCCCCTCCATCTTGTCCGAATTAAGCTTCTGTCGGCTTGCCCTTATCTAAAGTATTAATCTCTGCCAGGCACAGGGAAAGCAAAGATGCTGCACCATCTGGGTTTGATGAAAATGAGGCATAGAGCTGCGTGTCATCTGCATCTTGATAGCACAACAGCCCAAATTGTGTTATTATCTCTCTCAGCATCACATAGAGGAGGGGCACTAAAATATAGCCTGGCAGAGCCTGTGTGAAAGTGTGCTCCGGGCAGATGAACAATTGATCAAAATCACTTTCTTTCATCTCCTGGGGCCCAAACCTGTTTTAGTTGAAGCCTAAAGCAGTTTTGCAGTTGAGTTCAGTGGGAACTGGAGTTGACATTTGGAGAGGAAAGAACAAAATCACTCAAGTGAGTGATAGCATAAAAGCTATGCTGTTTATCACACCTAAGGACCACAGGTATCAAAGCCTGCTGACTGATCAAAGAAATTAAAACAGACATCTGAGATTTTGCCCATTGCTAAGGAGAAACCAAGAATCAGTGAGACTAGAACAGTTTCTGTGCTATTCTCCTAACTCAGATGAACCTGAAAACAAAAAACCGTTGAAGGACAGATTAAGGTTCCAGATTGGTTTGTATATACTCATCTTCCTTCTTGAAGACCCTTATAAAGGAAATTGTGGAGCAATGTGGTAGCAACAGAATTGCAAGTACTGAGACATGAATTTATTAAGAAGGCCAATGTCTATACAGCTTTGCAAAGATGTTATCTTTAGCTCTTATAAAGAATCAGAAATATCTAATCTAATGTTTTTGTGCTCAACAAGGTTCAAAAATCCAGGCTGTAGGATGAAGTCCTCCCTCAGCCTTCCAAACTGCTGCTTCTTAAACTGGCTGACATATTACCAGGGAAGAGGTTACATTCATCTCTTCCAGTCCCACCTGTGTGACCACAGATGGAGCCCCTGCTTGTCTTGGAGAGCACTGAGGGCGAAGAGTTCATTTGTCCATCTCCTTTCCCCATGGAAATTAATTGCAATGAAGTAGGTTGGCTTGGCTTCCACTGTAGGGTCACCTTTATTCTCCTGAATGGAGACTCAGCTTTCACTACCCTTTGGGGTCTGCACAGCTTAAAAGCCTTATATATTTCACCTAAGGTGTCACTCAAAAGGTGTATAAAAGATGGTTGATAACATAGACACAGGATGAAGGTGAAGAGAAGAAATAGCTGCTTGTAACAAAATTCCCTCAATTCTTACTTTTTATTTAACTGAAACATGCAAGATGTGCAAATGTCCTGATGGAGTGGACACTCATGTACTATAGATCATACTTTACACCAATCTGCACATATGTCCTTTGAATGGGATAAAAGACTCTCCTCTAAGCAATCTGGGTTACAGGCTCACATGGGTTGAAAGAAAATCTTTATGGTATTTTAATCCTAGCAATTTTCTGGAAATTTGTGAGGGGGGAAAAAAAAAAGACTCAGATTAAAAACTTAATCTCTTATACTAGTTAAGAAAACCCAGCATTCTAACATGATTAACATTAATAAGTAGCGATTTTAAAAGCGGCAAAAGTGGCTAAGCCATGGTGGAACTGCATTTTAGGAATTTTAAGATAATAATTTGAGTATTAAGCTGTGAAAAATTGATCCGTAGCAGAAGGGAGCAGCAGGTTTGATAAGGTGCAGCAGGTTTGACAGCTAATGCATAAGGTGAAGCGAATGAGACAAAATCCTCTACAAGAATGCAGAGGATTTAACGTTACAGTGAGGGGGGGATATATGTGAAAAGTATGAGACAAAGTACCTATGTGAGAAATGGCTGTTTTAGAAAACAAGTTTACTGATGTAAAGTGTTAAAAAAAATGAAAGAGAAAAGGACACTAAGTCATGATAATATCTCTTCTTAATTTAAACACAATTTTATGATAATCACTACTTCATTGGAGTAGTAATGGTATTTAAAAAAGAGTATGCACATTAAGTTTTATGGTGTCATCATGACCTGTAAGTATTCAAATGTGGCACATGAAGACAATGTCCTAGCTTTGTAATTGTTGGAAGCCAAATCATTTAATATTTTATGGACAGTAAAAAGCATTATGGGTTGTATAGGAGGGATGAGGAAGTTCTTATTGTTATCTTCTCTAAAATGCCATTCTTGGATTTCATATAAATATTTTCAAACATTTTTTATTATTACATTTATTAAGGGGGTTGTAAGAAATAACACTGAGAAATGAAATTTCTTTTTCACAAAAGATTCCATTTCTGTGCTGGTGCAAGCAAAAGTGAATGTATTTCTTATGATTTTAGGTTAAGCTGTGCAGGCTGTACTCAATAACTTACGTTAAGGTTTTGATGACACAAAAGTTCAGAGTTTCTTTTGCCTAAAGCATTCTCTCTCTATTGAGATTTCGGTGAAGAACAGTGAAATGTGACCAGAATAATCAAATAATGACCAATACTCTAAGTTATCAGAAAGATAAAAAGGATTAAAGTGGCACTTTGAAACACAGCTTTGAAAGTGGGACGTATTGGAGAAGACATTTTCAAAGAGAGAAAAGAGTTTATAAACTACCTGTAGATTAGCAAAGTGCTGTTAAGAGAGGTGGCTGAAATGTGAGCGCTGTCCTGTCAGTAAAGTTAATCAACAGAGAAAAACAAGAAGTCACAAATTCTTTCATAATTTGAAAAGCTATGTATGACCCATGTATACTTGGCTTGTATAAATTAAGCACGTAGTTCTATAAAATCAATGGAGTAATGCATCATACAAATTAGATGCATTTTCTAGCCAAAAATCGTTTTAAGAAAGATAACAGGTCTCCTATCCTTTTCTTCTCAGTGGTATAAAATAGATTATGTCTGACTGGAATCTACGAATACTGAACAAAAACATTTAATCCAGGGATAAAATGAATTCCCGCAAATTGTCATGCTTACGTAGACTCTTTTTACATTTCTTTCTAACAGAAGATGTACAGAATACCTTTTCTTGGAACATTTAATAGTGTGAAAGGTACATAGTTATTTCCAAAGGATTTAAATACCTTACTAATGGGACAGGCTGCATATGCCCTCCATGTGCTGGGGTCTAAAGATGACAGTTTAGAGTTAGCCAGGTGTAGGGGCTATAAGAGGAATATCTGGAATCAATTGTTCATGCAATTGCATGATCAGCATGAATCTAGATGTAATTACTTCTATTCACTCCTGTCTGTGCATAATTTTCTCTGTTTTAAATTGCCCAGAGCAGATAAATGGAAGAAATTGTATGGGATGAACAAATTTGGCATTTTGCCCCTAAGTCACCCTCGTTTGTAGGTGGGCATGCTGACAATGCTCCTAGCACATTGGCAATACTGCCTTCCACACAACAGGACTTTCACAACAAATGTGGTTGGGAGGCTACTAGAAATAGTTCATATAAAAGCCTACTTAGAAATTAAAGACCTGAATTTTGGGCATGTGGCAAAGAGCATCTTTCTACACCTTAAATATTCCCAAAGTTAGATTAGCATGAGAATGCTAATCTATGCTGAGAAGCATGGCTTTAGCTTGGTGGCCACTGTGTCCTACTCAGGAAAGAGAGGTAGGAGCTGTGTCTGACCTTCAGCATCACCAGGGTGTAGCTGTCTACGTGGTGGTGTTCTGCAGGTGTTTGTGCTGGAGTCACCCTGTTGCTGAGCAGTATCAGAAGGAGGTCACCAAAGTGATCAATGTTCCCATTTCTAACATTTTCAAGGCATAATGAACAGTTAGTTCTTTATTCCAGCCTCAAAATGCTTAAAGCTCCCATCTTTTACAAACATAGAACTAGTGTATTGGTTATGCCAGAGTTGCCATAAGGTGTCTCTGACAGCAGCTACCGGGATCATGGGTTTTTTTTGGTTTTTTTTTTAATGGGTATTCATTAACTTTTAAATATCAAATTGCTTTAACTGCATTTATTCGCCTGCCAGGATCACCTTCAACATACATAAAGTACATCATGGGAGAAACATTCACAAAACACTGAGGATAAGGTCTAAGCTCCTGTGAATTTGACTTATCCTGGTAGTGCCTGTTTTCTCTTCTGCAGCAATTTTACTGGAAATTAAGCAGTTTTAAGTTAATTTTGAAGAATTTATGCTGATAGAAAATTTAAAAAATCAAATCAAGCACATAGTGGTATCCGCATTATCAAAGAATAATGATAATAAAAGAATAAAATCAGGTCACCTGCACGTCTATTATTTTTTGTCACTACAATTTTGAATTTTCGTGATCAAATACATGTGATGAATTGTTCACAGATGAGCTGTATAGCAAAAATTATTTGACAAATTGCTTTGAACGATGGATACATTCCATAACAGTTGTTACCTGTTCATAGGCAATGCATAGGCATAAAAGAAAAGGCAAAATTAGTCAAGTAAATTATGCATTGCAAATCACTGTCTCTGTTCTTCTGATATCCTATCCCTTTACTGTAGCTCCTGCTTTCACCATATGGAGAAATAAAATGCATTTCTAATTTGTTTTCTAATAAGTACTAATTAGTCCAGGCCTTTGAGATCCATAAGGAAATAAAGTGTGTCCTCGTAGCCTTCCAAATAAAGCTCTAAAGCTGCAGCTGGTACAGTCCCACATTGCTGTTCCTCCCAGCCTCCAAGAAGAAATTGAAATCATCCCTCATTTAGATTTTAATATGAGATTAAGTTAAAATCAAAATGACTAAAAGTAGCAGCAGTCATTTAGTCAATAGGCGATGTATGGAAGCTGTGCCTTTTCAGTGACTTAAAAGAGGAAAACATACAGAAAATGTTGAAATAGAGAGAAGCAAATAATTTTAAACTGTGCTGTCAGATGACACAGTTAGTATAAATAATTTCCTGGGGAAAGTTTCTCTTGCTCTGGAAGCTTCTGCTCCCTCCACAGAGCCACTCTGGAGCAGCGACGTGCGGGGCATGGGGAACATCTCCCAGGGGTCATGGCTAGAACAACCCGTGCAGTTGCTGAGCTGCTCTGCCTTGATCCTCTGAAGAATTTTGTCACGTATCCTCCAACATTTGTCCACCTAAATTTTACTATAAAGCTGGGCATTTTCCTTGAACTGTGGACACGTTTGTAAGGAATAATAATGTATTTGGGTACTTGGACTGTTTCTCTTCTTCCAGTACAGGGCTGCTTTCTGGGATATGTACTTTGGTGCACTTTTAGGGGGCTCGTCCTGTTACACTGATATCTCTGCAAATGCCCTCTCAGTGTGTGAGAAGAAAAAGGGAAATACTTTATCACCTCCACTATTTCCTGCTTTTTGGGGTCTTCATCTGTGTTTTTTTGCCTACACTTGACTTTGTACAATTTTCTTCTGCCTCTTCTGATTCACATAGTCTCCCCAGCCAGTCTCTGCAAAGTTTCTTTTGTCTCTCACTTTCAGGTGTTTCTTAAAAATCTCCTTTCTAATGCAGGGAAAAATAACTGTTATATACAAAATGTACAGACAAATGTGATTTTACCTTGTAGAAGGTTTTACTATTTTTTTTTTTCCACCTGTAATTTGGAAAAAGAAAAAAAATTTTTTTTGAAAGGAGGAAGAAAAGATACTTGGTGATGGGCCCTGCTCCTGTGGGATCATGCTGAGGCAATCCATAACCCCCAGTAGCTATGGAGAAGCTGAATAGGTGCAATGGCAGGAAACCAAGGAGACTGCCAACAGAGACGTGATGGGCAGGGAAGTCTATGAGACCTGTCCAGGGTTCTGCCACAACATCATCAGAACCAAACCTCTTCTGCCAGACCTTTCATTTTTTATGAGAGAGCAAGTTCTTGGGTAAAAGTATTTCCCTGATATTTTTGTGACCTAGGAAAGTGTGGCTGTATCTGACAGTACTTGGGAAAGCAGTCTCCAGTTGTTGGACTTCCTCTGAGGCAGCTCAGCTAATTACTTGCGTAGTGGCTCTCCATGGGTCATGTGCTGTTCTCCTCTCCCCTCCCCCTTGGAAAACTGGGCTCTGCAGGCCACAGCAGGCTCTGCTTCACTCAACCAAGCATTAAGCATGTACTAAACAGAAGCACATGAGTCATCCTGCTGACGTGAACTTGAGCTGATGAACAGCAAGTAGTGAAAAAGAAACAACAAATACTTTTGTTCATGCGTGAAGTTGTGCAGGGATGCTGTTATCGGCATGAAGAATACCATATCCACCAAAGTTTATCTGAATGCCTGAGGAGAAATGGGGGAAGGGCAGGGGACTGATACCACAGAATCGTAGTCCTTGGAAATCTTACAAATAAGGTCGCTGACAAATATTTTCATTACTTGGTCATCTCTTGTGAGGACCACGAGTAACATTTTCTGGCATTCCCAAAGAGTTAATATTTCTTTAATTTTGGTGGCCAAGCTGGACTAAACCAAATCTCCATGTTCGTCTTCTCAACACTGTGGGTACACCCACAACGGGTGTTTTTTGGTGTCACAGCTAAACTAAACCCAAGTTTTCTAGGCACAGCCTCAAGAGTGCTGGGGAGACTGCCACCTGGACACCCAGTGTTTGTCAGTCCGAACATCCCCAGGAAGAAATCAACCCCAGGTCTTCTGATCCATTGCCTTAAGTATTACCACCTTTTTATTTGTTAGGAAAGAAAATGCCACCATCTTTGAAAAGAAGAATGTCTGTATTTGTTGAAAGCCTTATTCCATGCTCAGAAGGAAGTTTAGGTGGATAAAGCTCTACTTCCAGATGCCTGTTGGCATTACTGATAGAGTTTTACAGGAAATAAGCAATGCATACATAGAAATAGATGTCTGTAGGCACAGGTGGAACTTTGTTAAAAAAAAGTCCCTAAGGAATTCAGGCTTGAATGAAGTGTCAACCAGGGGAAAGAGTGCAGAATAGCATTTAGTGTAAAGGCTACTCAAGCCCCACATCATACGCTTGTCTAGCCTGTGGGGACATGCTAAATTTCATTCCGCAGTCACCCTTGTTTTTCTCTTCTCTTTCTGAGAACGATAATTTTGAGAAAGAACACTGGATGGCATATCCATTTTTGGTACTTGGGATCTTCAAAGAGATAGACTGTGATGTGAATTCCTAAATACTGGTTGTGATCCAAGCTCATGTTCTTTGCTTGTTTGTTATTTTTACTGGTACCTATTTGGCTGCCTCTAGCTTGTGTGTTACTTTTTCTGCTCATTTCCATAAATAAAATGTTCTTTCTCTGCCATGTTGCTGTTCCCCCTGATTATTTCCCGCTGTGGCCTTGGTGTAATAGTGTTTCTTCTTTTACTTAAAACAGCATGCAATTGCATTTTGAGTTAAGTTAATGGGGGATGGAAAGGATGTAGCCAAATCTCTGCAGGACTCCCTGAGTCTCACCACAGCGTCTCTACAAACCTTTCTATGGGTCTGGCTCAGTTTTAATGCTGTTTTCTGTCAGCTTTGTTTATTACCTACCAAAGTAGAATATTTTGTATGTCACTTGCTATTTAATGAAATACCCTATAGTAAGTTGGATTTCTAGTTGGATTTCCAGGGAACCAGTAAGAGTCCAGTTATTTCTACTGCTATTGGGGCTGTATTGGTTCTTTGCCATCATTAAAAGAATAAAGTATTACATCTGTTACCCTTGCATTACAAAGCAGCTACATACAGCTCAATGTGAGCTTTATTATCTGTTGGACTTCCCATAATGTCTAGCATACAATACAGTGCACCTATTTAGCAAAAAGGTTCCTTCTGCAATTGAACCTTCTCTTAGAAATAGAAAAGGATTTTCAGGCTGTGAACCTGCAGGTAGTAATTTTAATAGCCACTAATGTGAATTAATAATTCTAATAGCCTAATTTCTAATGCATTATCAGAATACTGGAGACTGGGTTGCCATGGCTGCTATAGTTTATCACTCGCAGCTGTGTAAACTCTTTTAGGCTGGCCTTCTTTTTTTCTTTACTAAAAAAGATTTCATGTGACTTCTCACTGGGGTTGTTCTTAGAGCCTTCATTCAGGATGGACTAACACAACTCCTAGAAAAGTATTTTTTTCCCTTTCTGGGAGACTATTATTCTCAGCTTAGAAAAAAGTCACTATCCAGGAAAACATTCAAGGTAAAACCAGTTGTCATCACATGGGCATATTTATCATTAGAAATGCATGGTCTACCCAACACTCTTCAAGAAATTCAGTTGCCCAGTGATATAACCAGTGAGACAGAAGAATATATTATCTGTTTGCCAGGATGCAGAAAGCTCCAAAAAGCACAGCACATTTCTTGATTTGCAAAACTGTTATATGCAGATGGGATTTGCATGGATATAAATTTCAGATTTTGATTCTTTGTCTAATAGCAAGACAAATCTTTAAGCATATGGTAACCTCATTCCTGCTTGGCAAAGTGCTTGAGCACATGGAACTTCAGTTCTTGCTTAAAGTAAGGCCTTAATTGCTGTTTGAGTCAGTTGCTCACCTAAGGTAAAATGTAAAAGCTCAGCAGGCACAGCACTCAGTGCTCAGGGCTTTTTATCTTTGATATTTATAAAAATAAACAATACTTATCAAAATAAAAAAAGTTCTGTGCCATTTATGGGCAACTCAGTGGTAATGTTGATTTAGCGAGCATCATGTTGGCCAACATCATCAGTCTCTTCATATTTATATTTATATTTTGAAAGCAGTGTTGCAAACATTCACATCAAGGAGACCCTACCAGAGTTGTAAGATATACTTTGACGTATTTCAGCTGTTAATGGGTGGACCTTAGAGTGAAGATTTGCATCGGGTAATGAGACAAATTTCAGTTCCTTATCTGAAGAACATCCATAGCTCCGCAGTCAGCAAAACATCTCCAAATTTCAGAGCAACAGACTTTATAGAGATAACGGTGGTATTTCCCAGAAGTGCAAGAATGGTCTTTTCTTACAGAATTTCAGCACTGCTATTTCTGACTCTTGATTCAAGAAATGAAACATAGGGATATTATAAAAAATAGAACTCAATGTCTTAAAAAAACCCCCCATCTTTGTTTCTGTTTTGGTGCTACAAATAGACACAGGGAAAGGACCTACACTTCTGTGCTTTCTATACACCCAAATCTACTACACCTACTACTCATGATTTTTACTGAACAATTTTCGGGTAAATCCTATTCTATTATGCCAGGAAGGTCTGCAGTACCTGTTTATCTGAGGATGAGATACATCCTTAGAGACCTCTGTGTAGCATTACTGTTTTGGGGCAGTGGGATGAAGACCTTTCTTTCTCTGCAGCTCAGGACTCTGTGAGGCAGACTGTGTTGCCCTGCCGTGGATTTCACAATTTGCTTCGCAGCCTCTTTGCTCTCGTTTGCAGCGTGTTCACCTTCACATGATGCCTCATTTGCTTTCACAGTTGTTAAGAGTCACCTCGGGTTTTGTACTTACAGGTAATGTACATTTTGTACGCTTAAAACCTGAAAAGGATGACCATGGAGAAGCAGGGATTAAAAATCGTTGATGGATGACAGTCTTCCTCTTCACAGAAAACATTTTGTCTATTTCATATTAGGACAGTTGCACAAAATTACATCTCTTTAAATGTCTCAGAGTATGTCCTTCGTTACGATGAATTGCACCAGCTACATGAGGGAGGTAGTACAGCACTAAAATGTATCCTCGCACGACACATCTAACCAATACTGTCTTTGCTTACTTGGCCTCAGCAAGACTATTTTATGTAACGTAGATATGATATAACCAAATGCACACACACATATCCATACAGTTAATTTGAAATATAAGCTAATATAAACATATTCTATTTTTTAACTATGGAAATATACTTGGGAATATATTTTTTTCTTGACTCATTCTGCTTCTTGAAAAGGAGTTGATAACTGAATCTTTTTATATTAGAAAAAAGTATCATTCTGTAGCAAATATAGATACCCACACACTGTCCCTCAAGAAATAAGGATATAATCGGATTAGAAGATATTTCTGATTTGGACAACTGTAATTAAATTACTTCTAACTTTTACTGGCTTCTGTGGATCAATCTCTTTTTGGCCTTTACAGTCCATCAATATAAGCAAAAGCAAAGAAAAAAAAAAACTATCTTTAAAAAAAAGCCTTTTTCTTATTAAAAAAAGCCTGTAGATGTCTGGATTTGCTTGCTACCTGAGCTCATCATGCAATAGCATTAACTTAAAAACCCATACATTTTATATTAGATTTATTCCATGGAACAAACCCGATGTAAAGAAATTTCTCATGCACTCTGATTTTCTTTTGCATACACCTTTTACCATCTTTTGAGGTAAGGAATTTAAATGTATGCTGATGCCTTTATCATCTTGACAGTTTAAGGATAAAAGTTCTGTCCAATGTGAAGAACAAAAGACTTTTCCCTTTAAATATATAAAGTAGAACACATTTTCTTTACAACTCTTAGAAGATTAAATGCCACATATTATTTTGCATAACACTTAGGAACTCTTTTACTTGAGAAACCCACAGTATATGTCTTTGAGGTCCTATTCTGATCCTTTGCATTTACATAGTGTAATTGTAATCTGATCGTGCATCTCCTCACTTGACACAGTAATGAATGAGGATGTACTTTTCGGAATTCTGTCCTTTTGATGTAGATGATGTGCCTCAACAATAGGCAATTTAAGGGGTCTGGAGGTAGAAGTGCATATTTAGTCGCCTGGCTCCTGCTGTGTCAGCTATGCACTTGAAATTTTCAATGTTAGCATTTATATAGAAACAAAAAGAAATTAAAAGTTTTTAAAATTAGCTTTCTTTTAGGAATTTAATTTAATTACAGTGATGCCAGTATGCATTAAAGTGAAGGTCGCTCCTATGAAACCACACAGCCAGAATCCAAACAGTTTTCAGTCAACAACATACAACCAGTATATCAAATTCAATCTGGAAGTAAGCACAAGCCATCTCAATTACAGCCATGACATTCTGTGTCTTAAGACTGATTTTTTTCGTGCTAATTTTTGTGTAATTTAATGAGTGCATCTGGAAGAAAAATGGAGTCTAATGCCTTTATCCCATGTGTAGAAATGATTCATCATAAGCTTCACATTGTCACTGCTGAGGATAGTGCATTGATCTTGGCCGACCTTAGTCCAGGAGGATAACTCAGCTTCAAAAGTTGAGAATTGTTCACCATGTCACATTTAGGAATGTGCAAAATATTCTTTTGGATTAATTAAAAAAAAAAAAATATTAAAGCTTCTGTGAAATTTTGGAACTTTGCTAGGAAAAAAAAGCTACTTTATCTGATAAAAAAAAATTTTAAAAGGGTATTTCTAAGTTTGTTTTCTTTTTAATGCCCATAAAGAAGATGCTTGCCTGCAAAAGATGAGAGTTTTCACCAAAGTGCAAAGCCAGAGCACTTCACAATTGTATTTTAATTCACATTTATAACTTGGAGAAAAAAAATCTTTAGTTGCTAGGAGAAATATTACTGTCTTTCTCTGAAAAAAAAATATGACCCTTCACAAAATGAAAAATGGCAAATCAAACTTGAGGTTTGTCTTTTAGAACAGAGACTTCACAAAGACATATAACTTGGAAAATAAAAGATAAATAAATCATTCCTTCACCTCGGTTACTCACACTTCTTTGCTGCTTCTTTAAATGCTACTCTACACTGAGCTGTCTCTTCTCCAGATATTTTTCCCTCCTTTCTCCTCTTTTCTTTCTCATCAAGCAGTTGAAAACATCTTTACTTCTTGCCCTGAAGGAATTCAACCATTTAACATAAAATTACCCAGGGATTCTCCAGATGGAAGACACTGAGATGTTTCCTAAAATACCAAGCGAATGCTTTCTATGCGTGGTGAGCTGAGAGAATTGTGAGTTCCTGATCTGTTGCAGAACTCATCCAGCTACAATATGATGGATGTTGGGTACATGAAGCCTCAGATGCCTTCCTAACCACTTACTCCTTAACCCCCCTCTCTTAATTTTTCATTTAAATAATCACTATCACTGTAAAGCCTAACTACATGCACGTAGAACATTCTTTTGCTCTCTGCACTGGAAATAATGAAAGAACAATTCCTCATGAAAACTTCTGTTCTTCCTCATTTGACTCTAAGCAGGTCTAACACAGAGAGAGTATCTCAGCAATGACCATAATGACTATTGAATTAACTCCTATTTAGGTGGGGCCATTAGATGCAGCCCAATGTTGCAGTCCATGTGGTTTGGGGTTCTCCTGCATGCTGTCTCTTGGGCAGCCTTGCTAACAAGCCACATAGCAGCCTGGGAACACCACCAAATATCTCTTTCTTTGTTTCAGAGACTCAATTTGTGAAATACTTTCCATAAAATAATAGTAAACAGAGATTTGAGAGTAGTGGGAAAATCCACTATAAAACTTCCATTAGTAAATGAAAGTGGCTGTCAGAATCATGTGAAAAGTTCAAGGAGGCAATCTTGTTAAACAGCCATTTTGCATAGAGAAATTTATATGGCTATAGACCTTTTCAAATAACTTTGATGTTTTCCAGAACAATTTATGAATGCTGAGCTTTGGAAGAAGAAAGATCAATCCACCACAAAATAAAGTTGACTAGTAATGGACATTTGGTCACAGCTCAGACACTCCATATTAATTTATAACACACTCCTATATAACACAGTGGGGATTTCTCTCTGCTGAATAGCTCCACAAGCTTCTTTGATTCCATTTCATATTGAGAGTTGTTTTAAAACGTCCCTGCAATCATGTTAAATGCTCCGGAAACACAGTGTTCCTAAAACAGATGATGAAGTAGTCTTAAATGAATAGTGCCAAAGCAAATGGCCTCACCACAACTAGAACAGCATGTTTTCATTTGTATGCCCTTTGAACCCATCAAATCTGTCCTTGTCTTGAGGTGACCAGCTTTCTGAGGTTAACATTCATACTTGGGACTCTGAATTTCTTGATTTACATAGCCTCAAAAACGGCAGACTTCAAAACAAAGCATAAAAAAGCAGAACTTTATCTCCTCAGCCAGTCATTTCTCATGCATCTAAATTTAACAGTCAGTCCTCAAAAGCATATAAATAAAACCAGCCAAATATGGTTAACAAAACATTAGACCAAGCACCAAAACACGGGTCCATTTAAAGGTACTACACAGACAGTGCTCAACCATGCAGTGGGCATGTGTGACTGAGTAGAAGAAAAGGGCAACCAGTTGCATTTGTGGCAGTCTTTTACTAAATACACCTTGAAAACACCCCACGTATGCTACCTGTTACAGTCAGATTCATTATGCTGTTAGAGATCTGTAACGGTGAGCGGCCACTTGTCTGTCTGCTGGGTCTCTGGCCCCCTGGCCCCCTCCTCTTTCTGTACTTCCAAGGTCTCTGCTGCAGCCTTGTGATTGCGTTCTGCTTCGTATAGCTTTATCCTAGAGCCACCAGGAATTTGCTCTGCCCACCCATGGTGTTTCAAAGCATCTACACATACAACATATCGTTTTCATTTATTTAAAGGTACTTATCTCATTATTGCCGTGTTAAAGGGTTTAAATTTGGTTCTGTTCAGGTTAAACCATCTCTTCCTTTACAGGGATATATTCAGGTAACTGTGGCCTTATGATTCAGTTGGCTAAACCATACACTCCCTGACCTGTGTTGTCCAGTTATTGCTACGTGTCTGCTGACTGAGCAGTCTACAACAGTCGGAACAACCCTCACTATCAATACAGCCTGGGAGACGAGGTGCTGGAAAGGAGCTCTGTGGGAAAGGACTTGGGGGTGTTGGTGGATGAGAAGCTGGACATGAGCCAACCGTGTGCACTCGCAGCCAAGAAGGACAATTGCATCCTGGGCTGCATCAAGAGAAGTGTGGACAGCAGGTCGAGGGAGGTGATTCTGCCCCTCTGCTCTGCTCTGGTGATACCCCACCTGGAGTACTGTGTCCAGCTCTGGATCCCTCAACACAGGAAAGACATGGACCTAATGGTCCATGGAGGGGTCATTGGCGGAGTCCAGAGAAGGGCCACAAAGATGGTCAGAGGGCTGGAACACCTCTCCTACGAGGACAGGCTGAGGGAGCTGGGGTTGTTCAGCCTGGAGAAGGAAAAGCTCTGGGGAGACCTGCCCACGACCTTCCAGTA
This sequence comes from Todiramphus chloris collaris, assembly GCA_025345505.1. NCBI lineage: Eukaryota > Metazoa > Chordata > Aves > Coraciiformes > Alcedinidae > Todiramphus > Todiramphus chloris. Next base: position 4,262,474 of record JANVCC010000048.1, on the reverse strand, counting down.
CCTGAAGGGGGCTACAGGAAGGCTGGAGAGGGGCTGTGTACGAGGCCTGTAGTGAAAGGATGAGGGGTAATGGGTTTAAATTAGAGAAGAGTAGATTTCGATTGGCTATCAGGAAGAAGTTCTTTCCATTGAGGGTGGTAGAACAGTGGAATAGGCTACCCAGGGAGGTGGTTGAGGCCCCATCCCTGGAGATACTCAAGGAGAGGTTGGACAAGGCTCTGAGCAGCCTGGTCTAGTCAAGGGTATCCCTGCCCACTGCAGGGGGGCTGGACTAGATGAGCTTTGCAGGTCCCTTGCAGCCCTAGCCATTCTATGATTTGATGATTCTATGATTTTGAGTGCTTTGGTCTGGCCTCATCAGATACTGACGTTTTGATAAATATTTGCAAATAACCTTGCTGTAATACAAAAATGTTTTTAATAAAGACTTAAATATTACAATGGTACCTAGCAGGCTCTCAGCATGTTTTATTAACAATAAAATAAGTTGATGAAATAATACATGTAGCAGTTTAGATGCTGTGGAACTGTAAAATATATAATCCCATTAAAAAATCACCATATATTGTTTCAAGTTGTGATGCCCATGTTGTGACATTTTGGTGGATTTGTTCAATCTTCTTTTAATTTTGCTGGAAATCTGTTACTGAATAACTCGAAATAGACAAAAGATTTTTTTTTTTTCCGTAATTTCTTCCATCTGTTGGCCTTGTTGGAGTAGTTTAAAACCAGCGTAAAGGCTCCGTGTTATTTTCAATTACTGTAATGGCAGAATTGTATGATTATGCACTTGAATCCATCTGACTGAGTGTACAGAGTACCAAACATCTTTGGATAAAGTTTGGTTTTCAATTACAAAGTGTAGTCTAACTGCCAAGATACCACATGATAAAGTACATAAAGTGTGTGCCTTTTCCAGACTGAAAAAGATAACTTTTGCAATGAGTGATTCTTCATGGTGATGGATATTTGCTGCTGTTTTCCTGAAGCAGGAGAACTATTGTTGGGCATCTCTAAAGTTCCTTGATTAGCTCCTTTGAAAACAAAAGAATCTTTCTACCAAGTTGGAGCATGCTTACATACCACACAGTTTTGTAGTGCTTTGATTATCAGTATATCTCCACAGTTAGGGAATTTATGGCCTCTACCATGTCTTAGTATTTTCTTAAGACAAATGTGAGGCCATTAACTTATACGTACATGGTTTTAAATGTTCCCACTATAACACTACAAAAATGGTCTGCTTTCCTGAATCACAATGCTGTAAAGTTGCATGTAAGGGTGTGCAACCTTCTGAAATAAAACCTACCAAAGCAGACATTTCTGCATGCGCCCTTCTTTAAAGTCTTGGAAAATTTTATTTTGTAATAAGCTTTGCTCACCAGCACATCATACAGGTCAGGTAATAATCCAGATGGATTGTTCTGCTCTTCTTATAACACTTAAAAGAAATGAAAAAGTGAATGTTAGAAAGAACGTGGGTCTTTGATATGTTCTAAAATGTCTAAACTCCCATTTCCCTGTAGGAATGCTTTCGTCATGTCATTGCCCAACAATGAGAAATGCAAATATGTTAGATATGGAGCTGAGATCTATACTATTTAATGTCCCACTCACTACCCCTACACTTCTCAATGAAGTACTTGAGTCTCTTTCCATTGTACTCATGTATTTTTTTATCCATTGTCTGCGTGAGTTTAGTCCAAGATATTTTCCAGCTGACAATTCAAAAATTTGTGTTCAAAGGAATATTAAAGTTGATTTGTACAGTATGCAAGCCTTTACATTTGAAAAACCTTTCCACTTTCCACAGTGACTTCAAATACGCAGGCTTCTCTCCATGAATTTCACATCCCTTCAAGAATAACAATCAATCATTTAATTCCTCACTCTATTCCTTTCCTGTTTCTCTTGCCATACCATGCTTTTGTCTGCAGGATCTTTTAGGACCAGGCTATCATTTTCCCCCTGGTTGCTGGATATATAGTTGTGTCTAGTACAGTCTTATCCATGATCTTGTTTACCTGTGATTTTTTTTTTTTCCCACCCTTTGGTCATTGATTAGAGAAGGTTACCACTTAAATAGGTTTTTTTCCCTGCCTTATTAGCCTGGTAAGTTTTTAACTCTCACATCTTTCCTGAAAAATTTCTCCATCCCTTCAAATAATACCTACAAAATTCTCCAATTTCATGATTGCTGGATTTACTGGGCTTATTCATCTTCTCAGCCTGGTGTAGCTCTTCATATACAGCTAGTTTGAAACCCTCTTTATAAATATTACCCAGTGTTCTTAGTCATTAAGCTGGCTGCAGTCCCCAGTAATTTATTTTCTTGGGTGTATCCCTTGGCCATTTTAATTTATTCTTCATCCTGTGGTGTAAAAATTTTACACCTTAAATGCACAGTCAGACCTCTCAAATTCCCTTCCTTAATACACTTTTACCTTTTGGATTACTTTGTATTTTTGAGTAAGTAAAGCCCAGACAGATTTTGTTGGGGTTTCTTAGTCAACTAAAGTTCAGCCTTCACTATTTAGCCCTGGATAGTCCTCCAGTGCTACTAGTCCATTTGTATACTGTTCCTGTTTAAGGATTCTTAAGTTCTTTTTCAGTTTTTTGAACATGATTGGTGTCCAGTTCTGTTTCAACAATGATTTGTTCATCTGTCCTTCGTTTGGAAATTAATTTGATCACTAGCTTTGTCATTTCTTGTGCTTGTTTTAACGTTCCTAATTTGCATTCTCCTCCTAATGAAGAGAGTGCATTATATTCTTGTGGACTTTCATTAAATCCTACAGAATTTGGGCCATACCAGGCATCTCTATTCAAGTTAAGTTACACCCACTTGTACAACTGTTGCAATGCCTATTTTTGATGTTTATTTTCTAAAGTTAAAGTATTTCTAAAAAAATTTTTTTAAATGTTTTCAAACTGTCACATTTCCTGGTAATACAGCATGTGATCATAGTTCTCATCTGATTCCTCTTTCTATCTTCCAGTGCAACTTGAAAAGTAGCCTGGGCTTCACTTGGTTTTTATTCTCGCTTCCTCTGTGGGAATTGTTTGCTGTTTTTTTCCTATATTATGTTCCTTTTTCTAAGACACCTCAGCATTTTTGCTGCACAGAATTCTTTTGTTATATTTTCTGGGTTCATTTTCTTCTACTTTATCCTTTGACTCTGGTAGTTCATCTTTTGGGCCTTGGTTCTAACTTTATTTCATCTCCTTTTGTTTAATCTTCAGCTTTTTTAATTCTTTTTGTTAATGTATTTAATTATTTATTTATTCTTATATCCCATTTTTTTGTTTCTTTGTCTACTTCAGGTTGGTTGGGTTTTTTTTCTGTGTCTTCTATCCTGACTCTAGTTTCCTCTCTTGTACACTGGAATACCCAAACAGCACATCTTTTGAGCTCATTAGATACTTGTAACTGAATTTCTTGTTTCATATTAATACTTCAAGAATTCATTCTGCATTTTCTAATGTCACTTGGAAAACATCCTTTGTCCATGGATGAGATCCATAAGATTCCACATGACTCTATCTGATAATTCATTTTCCTGTGTCATAGAGATGACAAGACAAAGGTTGTGATACTTTCAATCCGTTGCTCAATTTTCTCTGTTACAGATCTGGTTACTACCTCTTGGCTAACTGATTCCTGGTTGCATAGGCTGTTTCATAGAAAAATAGCATGTCTTGGGTTGGAAGAGACTTCTGAAGGTCGTCTAGATGTTTGGGTATTTAAAACTTATTATCTAGTGGTGAAGGTGAAAAGACAAATGTTCCAGTTAGGTACTTAGGCTGTTGAGGCTGAATGGCAGCTAGATTATGATAGCAAAATATAGGAGGTTTTCTTCCTCATGGCAGATTTTCAGTAGTATGAGTTTCCTAGATTGCCTACATCCTCCATCCATTGCAGCATGCAGAATTAACCTTCAGTCCTCAAAAGCAAATAACCAGATCAGTCATGCTAAGGCAGGTACCGAAACACAGTTATGTTTTTGTGGTAGTAAGACACTATTATCATAGTACTAAGTACTACCAAGCTACTACAAAGCACTAAGACAGGAGTTTGGGATAGGACCTGAACACACCTGATTCTGAAGTACAAGGTAAATGCAACCAGTTGTTTTTCTGGTTGTCTTACAGATAGCTCTTAAAGCCACTCCACCTATGCTGTCCCTTATGGGCAGCTTCATTAGGCTGCTACACATGTCTGCATCAATGAGCATCCATACGTCTGTCTGCTGAGCCTCTGGCCACCTCCTTTTCCTGTATTTCCAAGGTCTTTGCTCCTTAGCTTTGTGATTGCTTTCTGTTATACACACCCTTATCCTAGAGCCACTGGTAATTCACTCTGCCCAACCGTAGTGTTTCAAAGCACATATGTATATGCATATGTAATGCTTCCTTGACTTGTCATTGATATCTAATTCTGGTAATGTTATTATTATGGATTTGGTTCTTTTCAGGTTGTAACACCCAGAACAGTAAGTACAGAATATTTTCACTAAAAATGAACAGTGTGTAACTGTGACAGATGGGCATTAATCTGTCAGCAATTACATCGGACACAGAACAGAACGAAGTTGGGAAGCTGTAAGAAAACATGAACCCTATCTTTTTTGAAGGAAAAATAGACTGGACACAAATTGAAACCTCTAACCAGAATAAACAGGTTGTACATCCATGATTTTTTAAAGTCAGGAGCCCAGGGCATAAGGAAATAAAATGTGGAAGCCAGCTCTGCAGAAAAGGCATTATCCTTATTCAGTTTCAGAGGGTCCATCCATGACACAGGGCTAAAAATCCAGGATCACAAATTGCTCATGTGACTGTGAGACCATTGGTAACATTTTCAGAGAGCTTCTATGTAAGTGCTTTTGAGGGGTAAGCTGATGGAGGCAGACAAATTTCATAGGAAGAAGTAAGACTGGGTTCACCAAAGAGTGTAAATGAGGGGACACCTAAGAAAGAGCAGCTTTACCAGTGGCTATGGTAGTGCCTGGGTCTCTTTGGGGCAAAAAATCAAATACACATTAAAAAGCCTGACCATAAGAGACTCTCTGTTCCTGTGGATTTTGCCTCACAGGGTTAACGTTTGCAGGGGGTGAGTTAAGTGTAACTACAAATTGGTTTATTTTACTTTCCTTTTGCTCTTTTATTCATAGTAAGCATGGTATTTCTGCAGCGTTTGAGGTTTGGAGTTATTCTAATAGAATTGCCTCAAACATACAAAATCTACCTATCTACCTGCACGTTTTGAGTGATGTCATATTTCTAACACTTGCCCATCATTTGTTGCTCAGAGAAGTGCAGGCTGAGATACGCCCAGTCTAGGATAGTTTGCTCTGAGGTCTGCGAGCTGACAGGTGAATATAGTATTATGGCTCCTGAGCTCAGAGAAGAGCTGAGCTTACAAGGTTATAAAGGGACAAAACCGTATTTTGTCACACGTGCCAAACATATGATTCATACTTGCAGTTCCTGGATCACTGCTCACACTGATTTATCCCATATATTTGTTTTTTTCTCATAAAAAAGTCAGGATCATCCTTACATGCAACTGATAATTGTTTGAAGGCTAACTGAAAAACTCTACCATTTTTACAGACAGAAGGAACTCCAGTGTAATTATCAGTTCACATAAAAACATAAACAGATGCCCCATAGCAACACATATTTTATTGCTGAGAATGTAGATTTTGTAAAAATATCCGGAGACAGTGCTGTGAGTAAGCAAGACTTGCATGACTAGCATTCCAGATGCCCTCATGATACGGGCACTGGGGCTGATTTTCAGCAGTATTAAAGTTTCTAGAGAGAGTTGGGCTCTCTGGACTTCCAAAAACCTGGTCTCTTTCTTTTGTGGGTCAAAATGCAAGACCAACTGCAAACAGCAAAATCTTTTTTTGGGTGAGGCTTTTATTGCTGATCCAGTGCCAGATACCACTTTGGGTGCAGCAGTTGGAGCAGCACTGAGCTTCAGCTGATCACTCAGCAGCAAGGCAGAGCTTATTACCTCGGGCATGGAACCACGCTAATATAATTACACAGCTTTTAGGACTAGAGCTAATATTTCAGAGCTGTGTTATACCAGATTGGCCAGTACTAGCACAAGGATCTCTTTGTGAAAGAAGATAAAGATTTTTCTCTTCTGAAGGATATAGGGCTAGATGTCTTCCTCTTTGTGCTAATGCCTGATGCTAGGCAATGAGGCTACTGAGGCTATCAGCAGATCTCACTGCAGGTATTAGACACAGGATGGAAATCTCTCTTTTAAAACTATGATAGATAGGAATAGGTGTTATGGTTTGTTTGTTGTTTTTTTTTTTTTTTTTTAATTAAAGCTTAGATTGAAACTAACTTCATGTTATGATTCTGAAAGCTAAAACTGGAGGCACATTGCTAGACCTGAATCAGTGAGAGTTAACTTCTGCATTATTATTTTGGCAAGAACGGTGCCCAATTACCTGCTAAAATTGTCATCAGAGGCAGGGAGAAGTTACAAACAGAAAATACCATTCTGAAAATGCTGGCTCTGGTTTGTGTCTGTTATAGTGTGTTCTCATACAACTTGTTCCATTGGGGAAAAAAAAAAAAAAAAAAAGAAAAAGAAGAAAGAGAAACAGCTTCCATGAGTAACACAGCAAGACAGAGTCATTTAGCACAGGTAGCACAACTAATTTCATAGTTATCAAGCTGAACAATGTCCCTTTAACTGAGCTAGAACTATCAAACTCGTTTTGTTGTGGGCTTTGTACCATCATATACAGGTTATTGAGCTATTTCTGGGGGGATGCTTTTCAGTTAGCCTGAGATATTTTGTGCAGTTCTTCCACTGCACCAATCCTCTCACTGCACTTGCCAGGTCAAGCAACACATACGTTTTCCTGTCAAACAAACAGATGTGCCCATCTGCTCACCCTTTAAAGGCATACTCTGTCTCATCCTTACCTGACTAATACTTGAGGTCTTGGAAACATTTTGGAGATAAGGAGTTAAGTAATAAGCAAACTGGTATTTCACCTCACAGCCAGACAGTCTGAACAGGCCTTCTGCTTCAGGTCACTTTTATTCTGCTCATGCCTGCATAGATAGAGTTCATCTCCATCTGTCCTTGCCGAGGTGGAAGTAGCAGAATATTTTGCCCTACTTTCTAAGCTACAGACATAGAATGCAATGTTTTTCTAGGGTACTTTCTAGCCACAGTATATCTTTGCAGTGATAGGCAGGATCCTGATGTAGCAACTGAACAGTGCATAGGATTTTTTTTTTTACAGATTGCATGTACAGGTGAAGTCTATATCACCAATAATGTTATATACCTGATAAGGGACTGTAAAAATGTAGCAGCACCAAGGCAATTTATATTTTTGCAACACCTTTCAGTTACAGAGCTGCAGAATTGTAGCACCACAAAGCAGCTGTGATGTTTCATTTATTCTGTCTCTGCCCAAAGACCACATTGACTATACTTGTCATTCCTGGCAGGTGACTTCTCCTTCAAAGAAATCCAGTGATACAACATATTATTCCGAAGAAATCTGTTTTATTTCCCTGGTTTGTCTATCACTAGAACGTTATTTACCCACCTGTAGCTTTAGACTCCTTTTCACTTTCACCTGAAGCTTGTTAATGTGGAAGCTCTACATCCCCTCCTCTGCCAGTCTTTCCTGATAGATCATATTTTCTGCACTTCTGTTATCGTTGCTCTCCTCAGGGCTTTCCACAATTAGTCCACAACTCTTTTTGGGGAGAAGTAGCCAAAACGAGAAGAAAAATCTCTAAGTCCCTGACATTGTTAAAGAGAAGTGATGGATTACTTTATGTATCTTAACAGGATATGTATCTTAACAGTCTTTATGTATCTTAACAGTCTTTACAGGACTGTCTTCCTGATTGCACATTCATATCCTAACAGAATACATACAGTTTGTACAGATGCATCTACAGAATGTAATATGGAGCGCTCATTAAAACATGCCACCGCTACGTGATGCGTAACACCATTGCTGGTATTGTTTTAAAGTTATGTTGTTAAACATCTTACCCAGTCGTTACACAGTGAATCCATCCCAGCAGCATCCCAAGAGTCTTGCTGCCTGTTGCCTGAAGCTAGCCTTAAATCACACTACAAATGATCATTATTAATTCTGAGCGACCTTCAGCCATGCAACTAGTTCTCCTGGAGCTAGTGGGATTTTACACACAAAGAGGATAGCTACCATGAAGCTGGCCAAATGATTGCCTCTGTTTAGTTTTGAACGAATATCGACCTATGTGAAAACTGAGGAGGAAAAAAATGCCAAAATAACCAGGGGTGTCGAATCATGAGACATGTAGCGTATATTGTGCCATTATCTCCACTCTGTAACCGAAAATCAAGGATTTAACATGCTGTGTCTGACTGGAGCTTTCAAAGAGCCTGAGAATAGCTCTAGTCCCATTGGCTTTTTATGCAATTTAGGTCTTTAAGACAATGCAGGGGTCCCTGACCTAAATGGAGGTTTGGTGGTTATTGGTAAGACATTAGGAGAGAGCAGACATTCATTATCTTCATGCTAGTAATTTAAATTCAGATTTTTAAGCATTGCAGCATCTTGTCATTAAAAATATAGATGCTGAATGATTGGAGTCTAGAGCCCCACAGAACTCGTCAGCAGATTTCATGGTAGGTATTCCCTTTGGAATCAATTAAAAACATCTTTTACAAATCCGCTGCTTCTTATCCTCATTTAAAAGGAATACACAAACAGCATATTTAGGCAAAGGAAAAAAGGCTTTAACATCAATTACATCAAATTAGGTAAAGATTCTCTAATAGATTGCTAAGCTTGACACCATATGAATGTATTTATCTGAAACATTGACTCGATATATTCAAAGTATTCACTGTGTGCCATGAAAACAATTTTAATGGGTTTGCTGGTAAGCGTTTCACTGCTGCTGAAATCACTCCTCCAGACCTACTCTTTGTGCCATATTTAGAGGCAACTACCAGCAAAATGTCTGATTCTGCAAGCACTTGAGCATTTCAGCCTCTTAATTTCTGTGACTAATGGAACTCAAAGGGTATTTGTTTGCTTCAATATTTACAGGCTCATATCTGTATGGACAGAGGTCATCAAGGCTGTTCTGCATCTTGTTTTCTTTAACTAAGTTGTGATTGATCCTGGAGTACTAGCAATGAGTGAAAGAATAGCAATACTTCATTTTTTTGCTTGAGAGACTAGCAATGATTTTTCCCTTGCAAATTTCTTCTGTTGGCTGGAAGATGGGCACAAAGGTCTATATTCTGGGACAAACAAGGAACTGAGCAATGCCCTGGCAACAATAGGCTTCTGCTCAGGTCCTTGGGTATCCAAGAAGCAGACTCAGCATAACCAGGGTGGGCTGAGGGGGCAGATCAGATGCTGCTCCTTTGGTTCTTTCTGCTACACTATTGTCATTAAGGGACTGTGCTTGTTGACAATTGGAGCAGTCTTCCCTGCTAGCTTTAATCTGAGGATAATGGCTCTGAGTTCAGTGTGATGCTCCCCAAAGCATGTCCGGTTTCTATAGAACTGTCCTGGTTTTGCGGAGTTGAAACCCAGGCTCTCAGGGTGGTCTGCTTCAAATGGAACAAAGTTTAGCTTTGTTAGATAATTAGGTTATGGAGTATAGAATTGAATAGATTATTGCCATAAATAAAGAATTGATCCTAATGAGGAATGGATATTATGGCAAAAAAATAAAGATAAATTGACATTATTGTAACAAAATTACGTGGTGAAAGCAGTGTTGACGCTCCAGGGTATTTGTCAGTACAATGCATCTGAAAAATTGCTAATTTTACATACATTTGTGAAACAATTAGAAAGATTCGTGACAACAAACTTTTTAAGAAACAAAATGTAACCTAGGCCTGTTAAATTCCACCCTTTTATTAAATCAAGTAGTATTTACTTGGTATCAGGGTTTAGTGTATTTTAGGACCAAGAACAAGTCCTTCTGTACAAAAACTCCAAAATAGATTTATTCTTAAAAAAAAAAAAAAAAGAAAAGAAAAAACCCAGCTCCTTGAATACTCCTCTTTTCAAAGTTCTCTAGGAGTAGACGTGCTTCCCCCTCGACTCCCCTTTTCCTTTTCTCAAGGGTCTGCTGAGAACATTCTTTACTGTCTACATTCAGGATTAAGAAAATTACCTGGAAAGCGGTGATGCAGAAGACTCTCTCATGGGGAAAAGTGATAGAAGAATCTCATAAGAGTTTTGAGACTTAAATATATATGCCACACTGTCTCAGATGGTTGTGTCAAGATCTGAACCACTTGATGTCAGCTTTAGACCCATGGGAATACTTTTTTGTATATCTCTTCTGCCTGCAGCCCAGGGCAGATCATTAATGATCGGATGTATCTGTTTCACAACTTCCACACTTGTGCATGCTGAGAGTTCTGCTTGACTAGGAGGTTTCACAAGTCTTGTGAATGCGGTGAGCAGAGACTAATGACAAAGATAATTAACTGGCCAGTAAAAAGGAGAAACTGTTGCTTCTTCTTAGAACTGTGATAAAAGGCTTCCATATCTGGCAAAGTACAGAATCTGGTGTGACAAGACATTTCACAGAGGCACCACTGACCAGAACACAGAGTAGGGAGTCAGGAGATCAAGGCCCGTGGTTAAATTTTATCAGTGATCCTGGGCAAATCACCTCACCTTCATATGCTCCAGTTCTTAATCTATAACATGAAGAAAAGATACCAAATGCTTTTAAAAGTGGTTAGAGATTGAATGGTAAAAGGTAGCTGCCTGTTAGAATCAAGAGGCAAGAAGATATATGAAGTGGTTGAATGTTTATAAATATCATGCAACCCAGGAAATGGTGTTTGTGATTAAAATACAAATTATCTTTTGTTTATACCTTCCCATGCTGTGATGATATTAAATATCAGACACTATTCTCACACAACCAAATATATAGCCACTGATTTATTTTTTTCTTTTTTGAGGTCAAAATAATTCCCTTTTTCATATTACTTTCCAACACTTATATTTCTTATTATTTTCTTTGCTATTGAATGTCGAGAAAAAAGGCACTCATATTCAGTTCTGTACACAAAGTCAATAAAAACTGTGTGTGCACAACAGGAGGAGTAAGACTACTGTAACTGTCTTGGTTGCAGTTGAGGCAGATATTAACTACTGTAAAATAGCATAGGCACACTGCACTTCCCATTGAGGTATTCCTCATGGAGAGATTAACCTGTCTAAACAAAGATGTCCACTTGAGATACCATCTGAGATGTCCAGGATAGCTATAAGAGCCAGCAGATACAAATCTTGCTCTGCAGATACTTACACCTTTTTGGAGCAACAGATGGAAACTGGGCAGTACACCCCAGTGTCAAATACTTGCAACATATTTTTATCTTTGAAAATATCTCCAGGAAGGACAACAAACACAAATCACATGTAACACTTCAAATGAGAAAGCTATTTTCAATCCTTCAGTGGTTCTTGTCATATATTTCTTCTGTGAGACAGAAACGTACATCAATTCACTATCACTGAAATATGTATCCAAATCAAGTTCTCACAAAACATGTTGTTAAGAACACAAACTGGTGGTGTGTTTCCATTGTATCAATTGTTTTAATGATAAATAACCCGCACAAAATGGAATGGTTTGTTGACAGACAAAAGCACAATCTAACAACGGACTATTTAGACTTGCAAATGACAGAGCACTTAATTATTCCAAAATAACACTTCCCCGTTAGACTATGATCATTAAATCCATCATCCTTCAGTTTATATGCATGAAACATTTATCATGTCTTCTACAAACAGGAGTCAGTCATCTAAATATAGATTTTTGGACCATCCTTTTCATCATAGCATTTCATCGAAAGCCCAGGATTTCATTTATTTTCAGTTACAGAGATAAAGTGTTTGTAAACGATGTGATAAGGCCATAAAGAAAAGTGAAGTGAAATTCAGTTCCATACAAAGATGATAAATACAATACCTACTTTGAACACTGGGATTATTGTGAGAGAAAAATGAGATATCGGAAGTCAGCAGCTATGCCTAAGATAAGAACTTTTTTCTCCTGTGAATTTTCATTAAAGTCAGGGGCCAATAAAGAATTATCTGAATGATTCAGTTTTTTAAAATGGCTGCTACAGACATCAAAGTGAAAAAAAAAATCATCTAAATGGAGAACGACTGGAACTAAAAGGAAGCAAATTCTGTGGCACTCTACCTGTTGTGTTGTGGAATTACCAAAGGGCTGGTTTTCAGTTACTGGAAAAGCCTGGAAACATTTCTATTGCATTAAAATGTGCTCTCATTGGAAGATACCTGATTTTCAAATGCTCATTCAAGACAACCAAACCAGAATCCTTTTCTTCAAGCAATATCTAATCTGTGTGTTTCTGGGTGTTTCCAGCACAAGCCTGAACTTTCAGTTCAAAACCTTATTTGGGCAGTTTGCTTACACCCATTTGGGACATTAATAAGAGCATTTAATCTGTACCTCTGGGCATTCTGGCTTCACCTTCGCATGAGTTCACTTTGGCAGGATTTATTTCTTCCCTTGCCCCCCACCCCTTCACTCTCTTTTCCTATTTGGCAGAGTGGCAGCTTCTCTCCAAGTCACTACACCCAGGTCTATTTGAATGATTGTTTTTACTTTTGTAATGCAATCTAAACCATAACTACCATAATGAGAATGTGCTTGCATAATTCCTGTGGGACTTATTTTGCACAGACTGCATAGTGTAGAATATTCTTATTTTATTTGCCAAGGTAACAAAATTCGTTCTTCTCTATGCTTCTTCTCACTGCAGCTAGATAGCATATGAACTTTTTTCCTATTTCTACCTGTTGTTTTTTGGTGTTGTGTTTGGGTTTTTTTCTCTTTTCCTTGATAAAGGAGATCTAAAGAAGAAAACTAAATAATGGATGTACAGAATGTTCTTGGCTTCTGTATATGCCTACAGGTGTCCTTTCATCATATTCATTTGGCTGGCAAAGTGGGAAAGTGCTTGCAACCTGAGGGTTAGCTTGCATAACAAAAGAAATTAAAAATATGGCTCAGAAAGGGAAGAAAACGTTAGGGTTTGTATATAGGCTCTCTAGATGGTCCTCATTGGACCATCTAGAGATTACCACAGACCTCTATCATGCCAAAAACTTTTAAGAGAATATTAGGGTTGCAGAATGTTTGATGTTGGAAGGGACATCTGGAGGTCATCTTATCCAACTCTTTTAACAGAGACAAGGATTTAAAAGTGAGGAAATACTAGATTTCAAGTAATCTACACAACCTTAATTTATCCTTCCCCTGAGTATGCATTTAAACAGCTTTGATTGCATGTGTTAAACTTATTTTTTTCCATTTGGCCCTCATATTATTTAATGTACTGGATTCAGAGAGCTCACAGAAGAGGAATTAGATGCTGATGGTTTTTTAAGCTGACTCAATTCCCTTTGTGATGTCTCTAAGCCTTTTGTTTTTAATACGCATTACTCAAACCTTTATCATCAACAAAATCCTTACACTTCCTCCTGTGTGTTTATATCATGATCAGAGGACGAGAGCCCATTGATATACTTTGGCTTCTAGCTCTCATTTTCAGTGCTTACAAAAGTGTAGATTTCTACCTTGCTCCCCCACCCCGGCATTCTTGAAAGGACAGTGTTAATTCAAGCACTTCCTCACTGTTGAATCCATCAGAAGTTAATGACCCTCTGTATGTTTACTGCTCATCTGTTTTACTGTGAGGTTCCTTAAACTTATTGTAAAGCACCCAGTGAGCAATATCCAATCCACCCAGAGGGTTTAACAAATTTCAGGTCAAAGCACTTTGCTGCCGCAGTCACACAGCCTCATCAGGGCAGCCCTCATCTGTCTTTGGGCATGTCCTCTTTAAGACACTAAGCATTTGATATCACTGAGATGAAGAGAAGTCTTGGGAATAGACTTAAGCACACTGATCCGCGATGCAGGTACTTCCTGATCCTTGTTGCAAGTGTTTCTGTCCTCGTTGCTGTAAATAAAATCATCTACATTGTCCTTGAGAAGAGCTGAACTCCAATACTACTGATAGATGAGTCTATAGTGCTATCATTCCTGATTTATGCAATGTGTATGAATGACATTGTAAGCAGCCTTGGACTATATATTTTGTATATATGTGGATATTCTCCACAGAGAAGGCAAATATACACTGTGCCCAAGATGTCATAGTAGTATGAGAAGACAACATGCTTACTGCAAACAGAGTATTTGGAGAATTTACATTTTAACAGAACATGAGTGCATAAGAATTCAGGTTTTTAGGAGATTACGGCTGGATCAGATTTCCACCTGAGTGACAGAAGATAAGTCTTGACATCAAAGCAATTTCCTTACTGAGTTTCAAACTTTAGGTCTAAAGCTCAGACATACTACAGTCTCTCAGAATGATGGTTGCAAGAGTTCTTAACATGACTAAAATTCTTACACTGTTCATGGAATTATCTGAGCCATTTTAGTGCAAACTTTCCAAAACCAATTCAGTTAGAGACAGACACTCACTATGGAAAATTTAAGCTGCAACAGTTAAATTTTGGCAAACTGTATAAGTAATTGAAAGGAAGTTCTTATAAATGAGCATTAGCCAATCTTAGCTAAAGGCATTACTTCTTATATTATGTATACGTATATATGAATAACTAATGCATTTACTTCTGCTATGCATGTACATACACATTACATATGCATATGTATAACAGGGAATTAGTGTAATAGTCTTTAAAACACCTGGCAATCAGAAAGACATGGCTAAATGTGGAGCAGTAGCTTGTACTCTTTAGGCAGACTCCTGAGGTTAAACACTAACTTCCAAAGCCTCCAAATTTTCAGTGTAAATTTAGAGTTCATGAAAAGTGTCAGCCTGATGCTTGTTAAGAAAGAAGTCCTTTGTTTGGGTATGGCACAGGGCAGCACAGAGAGAAGCAGCCCAAGCTTCCTATGTGGCTTTATCACATGTCTCATCCCTGACCTGGGACAGGGGGGAGGTGAAAGGTTAGTCCATTCTTCATGCTTGTCCAATACTTTGCTTCTCTGTTGAGTGCCAAAAGAGTATCAATTACTTCCAGTTGTGTGTTGCTTTTCGCAACGTGGACTCTTGTCCATTAGGAATTGGACCGAGGCCACAAAACCATTTCATTGAGCCTGTTGGAAAGTCATCCTGATGGCGATGGCTCTTCCATCATTTCCACAACTGCTGGATTTGAAACGGGTACCTGGATTTAATGTACTTCTTTATTTGACTCACGCAGCTTCCCAACTTTTCATTTGTGTTTGGAGAGGAGATGTCAGGGCAGGATCTCTCCTTACTAATACTGATAAAATAGAATGGTAATTACAATCTTCCAGTACAGCCAGGATGCCTGGTAAATCTATGCTTTTCTAGTCAGGACCTTGTTGCAAGAAAGGTCATGAAACATTATTCAGATAAAATTGCTCTAGTCAGGCAGCGTATGCACATTCTTAATACTCCCTCCAACAATCTAATTTATGGGATACTGCAGTGAGGAACAGGCTGTGATGATGCTAGTGTAACAGTATCTTAGCAGCAAATAAACACAATGTGAAAAACTCTTCCTTTTAAAAACAATATAAAGGAAAGACATTCAATCCCTTGGGTATTCAATCCCATCTCTTCAAAACATTTGCATTCCACAATAGTAGAGAGAGTCTCAGTGCATCACATGGGGGCTATGGACAAGTGCCATATATAAGTTAATTAGTTTTGCTCATACATTTCACAGACAACATTTCAGACACTGTGCCCTTACTATCACTACTTTTTTGGTCTGTATGCGTGCAATTTATCCTGAAAATGCAGAGCTGCATATATAAATGGTGGTTTTATCTAAGCAAGAATGCTGTGCTGATTTAACTTCAGCCGTTTTCTAACTGGGTATATTTACAGCTTCGCAAAAAGATATCATGGGTATCCTAGAGCCTGGGATCTGAGTCTTCCCAAGCACAGACTTTCTGCAGCCTTTGCTCTTCCTCTGTGTTCTTGCATGACCCATATTTCAGACCTTCTCAGCATTTTCACATGCATATATAGCAGCACTGGGATTTCACCAGCTCTCCCTTCTAACTCTTTGCCTCAGGAGCAAGAGGAGCAGGAACAGTGATAGACAATTCAGAAAGGAGTGGCTATTGCTAACAAAGAAAATTCCCTCCTCCAACACAAAGACTCCATCCCAATGTGCTGCTGGAGATGGGGGGGCTGCAGCAGGGAAATATATTGCCCTGTTTCCGTATTCCTACAAGCAATAGCTATAGGACAGTTGTGGGAGACAGAATGCTGTGTTAGGGAGCCTTTCATTTCAACTCCACTCATCTGACTTTGGTATAATTACTGCTGGGTTCCTCCAGTGACGATTACAGCAGCAAATATTGAGCCCCTTTGTAAGCACAAGCCCAGTTTGTGGTTAATGCACGGCACACCATGAGAGACTGAAATTTGGTCCCACTAATGAGTGAGGGCCTCAAATCTTGGGGCTCAAATCTGGATCCAAAGTCCTCTGGAGTTTCAAGTTTATTCAGGTCTATGGTTTTGGCTCTGGCTCATCTGTCCTAAAAACAAAGTGAAGTTGACAAATGTCTCTCTCAGGCAGCTGCCCCCAAGGACTGAATATCATTACAAAAAAGACATTAAAATACAAAAGACCTTAGTAATTTGTGTAGGGTCTAGTTTCCAGTAATGCTATAAGAAGCTTGCCAGCATTTTGGTGAAAAGCGCCTGCAGCACAAATCTTATTAACCAAACTGAATGAGGAACAAAACAGCCTCGTTTTGCACTCCCACTGAAGTCAATGGCAGAACTCCCACTGGCCATGGCCGTGCGTGATCCAGCTTTTGCAGTGTGGAATATGAGCACTTTCCATTAATTACCTGGTCAATTAGTTACCAAGGGCTTTTCATTCAAGAAAGTAACCCTGTTTAGTGCACCATTTATGCACCACGTTTTAAAGTTTAATACGATCTCAGACACAAATAGATTTAAACTTGCTATTTTTCCTGAACGTGAACCTCTATGAATGATAGTAAAAAGTATAATGAATTTAAAGTGTAGTACAACCCTGGACCTGATCATCTTCATAAAAGACTAACCATAAAAGACTAACTCCAAAGTGAAAATGATATAATACTTTCTATTTAGCAGCAGGTCTTCATAAGGACATGGTAAAGCAAATTTTACTCCTGTCTCAAAAGATAGCTATAGCTACCTTGGTTGTAGTGCTCACTAACTGCTGGATTCACTAAGATACTTTGGAGCTAAAATCTCTCTAACCTCGGTGAACCCATGTGCAATAAGAGCATCCATACAGAAAGTGGAAGAGATGTATCTGGTGTACTTTAAATTCATAGCCTAGCTTACTATGATACAGCAATGTTACTGTTGATTTCATTGCTGATCAAAGAGTGCAGGTGAGTACCAATTCAGTACATGGGCTACAGACAAGCTGGAGAGAACTTACTTTTTCCCAGGCTTCTCATAGATCATGCTGATTAAAAAGAAATAAAATCATAGTTTATGTAGAAATTTTGACATTAATTAATTAATTAAAAGAACATCCTGTACTGGATTCTGAGTTATTTTCATTTTTAAAATGCAATTTTTTGCTATGCCAATGATTAATTTTTATTTATTTTGCTATTTTTTTCGTTCAATGATCTTGTAAAAGCTTTTAATTCTCTCCCGTGTTCCTTCACTGCCAACATAGCTCAGTATAACCCAGACTTCTTAGCAAACATTGCTAACGATGCCAGTATTCTGTCTTATTTTAACTAAGCATTCAATAATACTAAGCTATTTTAGTATCTCGGGCCCACATTCTCAAAGGTATTAAAGCAGAGAACTCCTGTGAGGATCTTGGCTTTGTTGCTTTCTAAAACTGCTAGAATTCCCATACGTGCTAACATGGCAATGGTAAATGAACAACTAATACTGCTGCTGTATTTACATAAACTATTATAAAGTACATTCTTTCAGTGTACAACATGATTATTAATCATCCCATTCAGCTCTGTGTTATATGCAACTAAATAAGGAACACAGTGGACCCTTTGTAATTACTTACCCTAACTTCAGTTTTAAAGCCAAACACATTGTGACCTTATACTGATTTGGGGTTTATTAAACAGACTCCTCTATTATATGAAAGAAAAGAGAAGAAAATGTTTATATAAGATTTTTGACATTTATTAACCCTGCCGAAAACTCTCTCATATAGTAGTCAATAAAAAGTGCAGCGTGTGCATATGGATATAGTAATTAGCATGTATGTCAGAGTAACAAATGAACTCTTTCTGTCAACACAGAAAAGGCCGGGAGAAGGGTGAATCAAGATTATTCTGGAATCTAGACAATTAAAAATAATCTGCTGTCCTTAAATGCTACAAATTATTAAAATCATTGAAATATTCAGGTCCATGCTCATGATTGTTTGTGCACTAAGTTACTACTACCCAAAGTTCTCTAACTGATGACCCAACTCTCCCCTTTCACTGCCTGCTCCCAAAATCTGTTGCATTGCCTAAAAATTTTCTCTTGCTTAATTAACACTGCCACTAAATTTAGAATTGTCACAGCCTGGAAGGACAATTTACGATCTATGAATTCCTGTATTAGCACTAATGGAGATAGTGCTGGGGGAAATATTAATCTAAATTTGAGCATTAGTTTAGAGTCATATTTTTCTCCATCCTGGTATACTTGCAAGCGTATGATGTGTCCATACAGATAATGGACTTCAGATAACAGACTTTTAGCCACAGGAACCCTAAAACATTGGTGTGCAAATGGAAACACCATGTTTTGACTGGTTTAGTCAGGGGTATTTACAGCACTGCCCTGCCTGCCAGGGGAATGCAGAAAGTTGCACCATCCTAGAAGAAAAAAGGCAACCAAGGCATTTGGTGGTATGCTGTCTGGAAAGGTAAAACACAGCTTCATAAACAGTTTTAACAGTTAAAGCAGAGAAACCTGTACTTTCGACTTCCATGGGACTAGTTCAGATGGGAAACAAAAGAGTGCAATCCTTCTGCTTTACACCGCAAGCTCCCCGCTGCAGGAGGTGAAAGATGCTGTTTCTGTGTTCCTCCCACACTGCCTTCCTGAACACTGCTCTTGTGTAGTCAGGACCATAAAATCCACTTCTTGAGAATCTGGCCCTGCATCTTGAACTATCTTGAGAGAATCAAGCCTTCTGAGGTTCAGCATCTAATGAATTCTGCCCCTAGGCAAGGAAGTGAATGGTCATTTAATCTTTTCTGCAGCTGCCCAGCGCACGTACGAGGAGCAGCATGAGAAGGGAGACAAGCATAAGAGTTAAATTATGATATTGAGAGAAGAGGGTTCATGCTCTTAAATTACTGGACCTAATGAGAAGCTAGATGTCTGTAGGCCTAAGAAGAAAGGGCCATGCAAATAGTAGGGAAGATTCGGCTGGGTGAAAATGCTGAAAAATGAGTCATGCAAGAACATGTAAAAAGGAAGGAAGGAGGGGGGAGATTGTGATGGAGAGGTAAAATCCTGACAGCAGCTTTAGAAAATTGTGATATTGAAGAGGAACCAATAGCAGAAGCACTGAGTAGAAGGTTAAAAGTGAGGTGGACTGAGAAAGGCTGTGCACAATGCAGAGAAAAGCTGCTAAGGGAGGTACAAAGAGGTTCTATACAGACAAGTCCAGGGAGCACCACCAAAGACTGGACCTTGAGGGGCTTCCTGTGAGGCATAGAAGATATAAAACATGCAGTTTCTGCTGATGTTTGTTGGTTTTTTTTGTTGTATCCTTTGACATAAGATTAGTTTCATGAGACATAACTGAGGTTTTCATCACCTTTCCATGAAAGGTGTCCCAATGATTGAAAACAACAAGCTTTCAGAAAATGTAGAAAGTCTCCTGGTCTTCTGCTGGTCGTTCAAATGTTCTCCCAGAAAACATTTTTCATCTTAGAATAAAAGCTGGTTTGAGTCTTGTCAAAAAGATAGGAGGCCAGTTAAGGTGTTAGCCTCTTTAGTTACCAACAGGCAACAGTTCTTACAGACAACGTACAACTCAGTGTGGCTGGCAAGTCCACTTAAAAAAAAAATTAGAAGACAAAAGTGTCTCGGGTATCTCCAAGGTTTGGAGATCTGTGTGGAAATCACTAGCACAGCCTCTCACATAGAGGTTATGTGGACTGCAACAGCCAAGTAGATAAAAATAGTCTTCCTTCATACAAATTCAGAGAAGTAATAAAAGTCCATTTACCATTACAGTAAGAAAATCCACAGATAGTCTCCTATCACTGGAATACTCCATTTTTGTGTGGTTTTGATCATTACTTATTAAGCATGGAAAACATCTTCATGCTAAAACCCCCTGTTATCCTCTGCTTCAATGGCCTGAGGTCAAATGTATTTAAAACAACAGTATATAACACCCCCTCTTTTTTTGACCCTGAAAGGTAACCTTAGACAGTGCTCCCAAACTATTTCAGATAATTTTGCCTTGAGGAAAAGCAATGTTCATTGAATACTGTCGCCTAAACCTTTTAAAATTTCTCATTTGGAGGGTGCTGCTGTTTCTTGTCTTGCTGTGCCTGAGATAATGTAACTTCATACTCCTTTGCTTTTCTCAGCCTGACAAAAAGTTTTTGATATTTCTAATGAATTTTTTTATTCTGCATCTCAATCATCTAGTAACTGAGTAGCCAGAAGTTTGAGACATTCCAACTGTTACTCACCATGACTAATTTTTTTTAAAAGTGCTTTATGCCACATATGACTGGCTCCTTATCTACAGTTTGCAGGGAAAAAAAAAAAAGTACAGGGAAATAAACATAGTGATCTGTTAAATTATGGATAAGAATGTACTGTTTTGTGGCTATTTATAAAAACAATGAGCAAAGCATCAAAGAAACCTTGTTTTTGAATTCTAATGAAGGAGACAGATTATTTCCTTCAGTTTTCCCCTATCACAATACACACAGAAAGAGGGAAAATTCCGAGGACAAAGAGAAAGAACCCATAAGTGCGTGTTTTTTCAAGATCTTCTCCACAAATTGACACAGGTTTTGCTAAAATGTTTGCATTTGTGTATGGGAATCAATCAAGGATGGGATAGTAGGAATCTAAATTATGCACAGAGAGGGAAAGGCTCTTCTGAAAATGTTTTTACGGTGTGAAGGCAAATAGTGAACTGTATATGAAGTATAAGCTAAAGAAGAACACTAGGCCCCAGGCTTTGCTCAGCAAAAACACCATTAAAGACAAGTTGAATTATTCTTTGAAGACTTTGCACTGTTTTTTTCTTTTATTATTCCACTGGAAGAGTATTTCTACTTGGAAAGGGGTGCCCACATGTCCATCTCAGCTGCAGGTTGGAATCAGTGACTTCTTCCCACATTTAAACTTTGGCTCTGAAGGTAATGAGCATCTCCATTCGTTGCTGGTGAAATTTCCTGTATCTGGGACAGCACATGAAAACACATCAGAGACTTCAGTTTATTCAGTTTCTTGCTGCCCTAGGCTACAAAGAGCACACCAATGCAGCTTCAGCACTGCTCAGCATTTCTCTCCCTTGGCCCTGACTCCTGAAGCTACTGACAAGTCTGGTTGTTATCTCAGAGACTGTCTGTCCATAGTCCATGGCATCCATGGGGATCTGTAGTTTTGCAGATGTTATCCAAGGAATGTCTGGCAAGTGATCATACAGAGTTTTCTTTATATGTATGGTGCCTGGTTTGGACAGTCACAACTGATCTTGCAGTTCTCCTTGCTTTCCTTGACTGGACAGCCTACAGGCTAACCCTGGGCAATTAAGCACCACAGCACATCTGACCTGAAGTCTGTCCTCTGTGAACACTCAGGAAAGCTCAATCCCTAAAGCAGTTATGGAAAGTGATAGGATACAACACACCTGAATGGAGTTCATTAGCTAAACTGCAACTTTTTATTTTATTTTATATTTTTTAGTACTGTATTACCTCCAGTCTCAATACTTCAGGCATATAAGAGATGCAAGAAGCAAGGTTTTTTTCCTTACAGCACAGGCAACCAGGTGGTTTCCCAAAGGCTCAGCACCAGTTGTGGAAGGGGATGACAGTGAATACCAGTCTGATGGGGATAAGGAGTAGGCAATTCCAGCCAGTGCAACTGTGGCATGCTGCTGTGATTGCCAGCCAACTGAGAGCTTTGGTAAATCCACTGTGCATGAGGCAAAATATACGGCTAAAAGATCCCAGCAATATTTAGAACAGGAAGTTTATTTTTCCCAGAAATGCTTTTGTTTTCTTATTCCAGTATTCTTATAATTTCTCTTCTGTTTCCTTTCAACATAATTGTTTTTCAAATCCTAAACAAAAAGAGTAAGACAAATTATTCTGCAGCAGTATATAAGTTGGCATAGAGTAGCAGAAGGAGCCATTATGATCTGTCAGGAAACTACTTATTTAGGGACTTTTGAAACCACTGATAATTGACTTAGTAGAATAAAACAGCTTCTCTGGAACTGATAGAGTCTATTGTTTAAGTGCTTACCACATTTTCTGCAAGTCATTAAAAAATGTTATTGACCCCGGTTAAACTATTACAGACATAAAGGCTTGGTGAAAGTTTGAGGTGCAATGGTGCTATTTAATACAGTTTTACTAAATTGACTGCATAAAGACAAATTCAAAGACTAAGGTGGTGTGTAGTAGGGGGACTTGGTCACAATTCTAAACCCCAGTGGCAAACAGCGTCAATAACAGAGGCAGCTGGAGACTGGAAGAAACAGACTATAATATGCGAGGCACTCGGCTGTGTCAGCCTGACAGCCTCTCTGTCTGCTCCACAGGACTCCTGTGAAGGTTGCCATGGGCTCAGATCCATGTGTCCCTGATGCATATTCAATACCAGACCCCGTCTCACTCTCCAGAACAGGGTAAGTTGTGCAGACGTACAAGACTGACACATGCACACAAACAGCCACATCAGCTGGAGCAGGGAACTGGATGCCTCGTGATACCCAGGGACCTAGGGGACTCAGTCTCCCAGGCCCCTGGGAAGCACAGAAATCCTGAAAAGGCATTTGTAAATCTAAATCTTAAAATCTGGGCAGCTTTTCAAGCTGCTGAACGGTCTGATCACAGTGGTAGCTGTTCATGGAGACAGATGTGGGCAGCACTGCTGTTGCATTAAGGAGCTCAGGGGCTCCTCATTTCTATTTCTATGGTTAGGACACCCTTCTGGGAGGTGCAAAATAGGAGTCTGAATGATCTCTGTCTGAGAAAGACACTGAACAGTCTCCCATATCCTGCGCTTCAGTCTCTGAGGATTCAGATGCAAAAGGTTGTATCCCTTGTGGGAACTGCCCGTGCTTTGTAATAGAGACCAGAAGAAGATGAGTTCTCAGTGAGAGTCCATTGCTTTGCCTCCTTGGTGAAGGGAATGCAGATAAGGACTGGCTGGCATGTCCCTTTCCAGGTTTTCTCAGACAGGATGAAGTACAGAAGCCCAGCAGGACCAGGCAGCAGCTCATCTATGTGATTTATGCTCATCTGGATGTTTGCAAGAGGTGCAGTGTTATCTGGATGGGCCATTCTTACTATGCATGTGCATTTCCAGATGAAAAGAAATGCTATATTGTTTGACCAATGGAAGAATTGTAACTTTTTCCTCACAAAACCTTTGTGACTATTGACAGTGAAATATCTTAGAAAGATAACATCGCACTGTGGCAATTTCAAGTTCCAGTGCTAATATTGACATAATCTTATCTGAAGTATGAAAATGATGATGGAGATGCACATGCTTATTGAAGATGCTGCCGGCTGCCACTAAGGAAGATAGAGACCCATCTGTCTTTTTCAAGTTCATGGCAATACATTGGGAACAGAAATTAAGAAATTCTGAAGTCTGAATATACCTTTACTGTGCATGTACAAATCTGACTCTCTTTGCTGGTTTCCGTGGAATTATTCCAGATTTACACTAAAAAAAAAAAAAAGAAGATAATTTACCTTTCTTAGATTTCTTCCTACGCAAAACAAAATAAATGCCAGTCTAAGGTCTGGATGCCCTTGATTATGTTTAAAGAACATTAAATAAAATTGACCGGCTCCAGCAATTATCTCCAGATCATGATACCTCAGTTGCAACATAAATATAACAAAAATTTAATTAGTCCCACCAACAAAATCACTAACTTTGTTGCTTGCTAAAAGTGAAATAGCTCTCCTCGGTATGACAATGTCAATGTTATGTGTTAAGCCTTGGATTCTTGATGTAATGAAAGCAATTTTTATAGAAAAGGCCATTTATCAGCTGAAGACAATAAAGGCTATGACTAAATTCATAGGCTGTCTGAGACAGAGAAAACAGTACTGTTGTTATGAGTGTCTTGGCAGCACTGTACAGATATATTGTGCTGACAATCCACAGATATATTTACCTATATGAAAGTAAATATACCTCTGTATCTTAAAATTGGATGTAAAGCAAAGCAAAGAGGTATTAAGAACATGAAGCTTGAAGGCACGCTACGTTTTCTGACTGCCTTTTCCCAAGATGAGATCTGTGGAAAGGGATAAAAACTCCAGTTCCACTGGGAAAGAAGGTTGCATCCCCATTTTTGGGGAATAGCCTGAGTGATCGACCGCAAATCTGGTGGAAAAAGATTTATCTGACAGGGATATCTATACTACAGCAAGCGCTGATCAGTGATCATCAAGCACAGCCAACCTTTTTGAAGGCAACTCCAGGATTTCCTTAGGATGTCAATACCTACACCTCTGTTAAGGGATCATCAAAAGTCTAAAACAAGTGGCTTATGGGGGCACTGTGTCACATTATCCACCTGCATTACATTCCTAGCACAAAGCTCATAAGCCACCGGTGCACATTCCTTTGGACCTGTTGTTTTGCAAGCTCCAGTTAAATTTATTTTGTGGGCATCTTTCTGGAATGTGGCCTTTCCTTGAAGAAGGAAAAAAGTCATGTTCAGAAGAGTCATCCACATGCAGCTCTTAGGGCGTGGCCCTGCCAGCTCTCACTACATACAGCCTGTTAAAATGAGCTTTGCTTTTCTGAGATGCTGTTTTCTCTTCTCACTATTTTTGTGGTTACCAGGAATGTCAATATGTTCCTATGCTGAAATTGTAACAACTCTGTAAGTGCTGTTTCAAATAAAAGAGTGAGAATGAAACAGAAGGAAGAAGGTAACAGAGGGGAAAAAGAAAAGAGATAGTAATAAAGTTAAAAAGACAAGTTATTTCCTTTTTTTTCATGCCTCTGATTTTTCTGTTTGTTTGGTAGGTTTTTGTTTGTTTACTGTGTTTTCCTGGAAGGAATGATCATTTTGTATAGAAATGGTGAATAGTATTGAAAATCTATCAACCTCTCGTATCACACCAAACATATTTTAATCCATAAATTATTTGATCTGGAATGGAATAATAGATGTTCCTTATGGAATCGTTCTCAGATTAGCCAGAATTCATTGGTAAATAAAATATTCAGTGAAAGAATATTGCGTACACTTCATAGATGCCATAATTTTCTCTCTGTCTTGTCTTATTTCTTTTCTCATTAAATACAACCTTCGCCTACTATTTTCAGTTAAGTCTTAATAACAAGTATTGGGTTTCACCGTGTTTTTTTTTTTTCAGGACAAGTGTATGTAAATGTATTTAAATGTTAATGCAAATTGAACTCAACCCTTAGGCTGTCACAGTTGCAAATGTTGTATTTTGCAGCACAAAAGGCTAAGCACCTCTGGCCAGAGTGAATTTTTATAGATGTGTGTTGAAGGGATACTAGCATTATCTTAAGTGGTGGCACTCTAATGTATCTCATGACTGTTTCTTAACTAGGGAGGGACAAATTAGTTTGGAAAAATCGCAAGTGTAAGTTGAAGTAGGAATTTTAACCTCCATCTTCTATAACTTCCCTGGTAAGAGTAACTTTCTGACACTGACTCTCATAAGGGATTTACCCCTCCACCACAGACATTCCTCTTGATATTCAACCCCTCTGCTGAAGAGTCTTAGGCAAAAAGCAAATCAGTTCTTGGATGGCCACTGATGTCCAATGTCATATGCACTAGGTGATCTAAGGCAAGAAATATGCAGGTTCAATGTTTTTTTTGTTCAATGACTTTGCAATATTGGCTATTGTTGCACAGCTTGGTGGGACAATAATAATAAGAGTCTCAATGGGGATTATCTGAATGAGTGTGTGGTTAAAAGAGAAGCTTCAAAATAGGGTAGGAAGAGACTGGAAGAACCCATACGAGTCAGCCAAAATGCTTATTGAATTCAGAGTTCCACTAACAGTCACAGATGGTTGCAAGGTGAAAGACAAAGTGAAAGATATGAGAAAAGGACATGGATTGGTGTTCTAATGAAGAATAGAGAATCTTTGTGGGACAAGGACAATCACCCTTGAGAGACATGTATGACTGGAGAGAAGAGGTAGTAGAATTAGGAAAAAAACCTGGGACACTCTCAGGTAGTCTTATGGTTCCTGCAAAAGAAGACTGCTCAACCTTTTCAAATTTTCGTCCCTAAAAGTGGTATAATAAATAACCATAATAATCTGAAATGGAAAAAATTCTCTCAGTAGGTACTAATTAAAAACCAGTATATTATTTGCTGTCTGCTAAATATTGCCAGAGATGTAGAGAATCTATTAATCAGAGAATCCATTATATCTGCTAGTTATATTAATTCCACAGTTTTATCACATGTGATCTATCAGCTATAAATTATACAGAAAGCTATAAAAACCTGATTATTTAAGTAGGCTTAGGTGAATGGGAAATTTAGGAATGAGTAAGGTCCCACTCACTTAAAGCTAACAATCATGTGACATTAGAAGATGTTTGACTCTTAAGCTCCAGCTCAGAGATTGGAGTCTTGTTAGTGAGATTTTAAGGCTACCTACTGTTAATTCATTCCCATATATGTATTAAAGCCTTGTTTAAAGTTACTCTATTCATGCCTGAAGACATAAACTATAAGCCTGTTGCTGCTGTGTTCTCTGCTTGGGTAATAACCCTGAAGGATCTCCTTTCACTTTGAGAATTTTTTTGTCTTTAAATTTCACATGTGAGAGAGAAAGAGTTCTCCCCCACCTCCTAAATTTCTAGGAAGTTTGAAAAAAGACAACTAAAGGGAATGTTTTAAAAGGGAATTAATTCAAAAGTAAAGGAGAAAGTTAGAGTAAAGGAAAAAGAAAGTACAAGTATATGGGTAAAATCTGGAACATGTCTCAAAAGTAAAAAGTGACAATGATGTCTGGGAAAGAAGGCTAGAAAAGACCATAATCCTTGACAAGTTAAAGCCAAAATCACAAAAAACCATGCTTAAAGATTTGGAGAAGCAAATCTTTAGTGATACAGAAGCTTTCTTTTCAAAACTATCAGAATAAGAAAGGTAGTCTAGTTCCAAGGTATGAATAAGAAATAATAGGAATATTTGTGCAATATATAGTGATTGCAGAAAGGCTGACTGAATTGTTCCCATATCACAGTCTTTCTTTGAAGGAAATAAGCCTGAGGAAATGTTTCAGACAGATGCATCAATGAAGGAGTTTTAAAAGAAATGAATACAATTAAGAATAACAAATCACTAGAACTTAGTAGCATTGTCTCTAGAATTCTAAAAAAAAAAAAGGTAAATATAAAATTGTTGAATTGCTAAATGACACTTGTGATTATTGTCTAAATCTGTCTTATTGTCAGAGGAAAACAGATGGGAATCATGGCATCAGACTTTGAAGAAAAGCTCCACTCATGATCCTAGGAAATATGAATCAGTAAATACGATTTCCACAAAACAGTAGAAATGAAAAAACTTGATAATGAATAAAATTACTAATGCAGTGAGGAATACAATGTATTTGGGAACAGGCTTTTGATGAAAGCCATAGTTTTGGTATAGGTGAGGAAAGAATAAATGAACATGTGTATATGGATGATCCAAAGGATATAATGTGTATAGATTTTCAAAAACCATTTGAAAAAAAATCTCTTTTAAAGAAACTAAGCACTCATGGGATAACAGATGAATTTTTCTTATGGATTATTGGGTGATCAAAGAAGGTTAGAAACAAATGACAATTTTATACAACAGAGAAATAGAGAAGGGTTAGGTACCAAAAAATTTGCAAAATCTTCTTAAGATCAGTATTGGGACATATGTAAGTGCAGCATAGCCTGGATCTGCAAATGAGGATAAATGTGTTGTCAGTCACTGTTAAGTCTCTACATTGTATAGACACTTTTGGCATAGGCTGTTTTGAAGTTGACTCCAAAAAGCTACAAAAGGATCATGAACAACTACAGAAGAACTTCACATCTCAATATAAAATTCAATGTCAGTGAAAGCAGGGAAGTGTGCACAAAAAAGTAAGTTGTGCTCCAGGTACACAGTCATGGATTATAAACATAGTTTTATGATATATAATAATTTCTGGTAGTTCTCTGAAAGCACCAATCTAATACTCAATTGATACTGGAAAAGGTAAATAGAAGGCAGCAAAACAGGGTTTGTGGAAAAAAGTTTATGTTGATCACTTTACATATTTTTTTAAAAAGAGCAAAGCTATCAAAAACACTTCAGTTCACCAACCCAAAAGTTGGAAAAGTGTCCAGTTTATTAAAAGAAATAAGGTATAGCAAAAGAGAAGCAGATCATTAGTTAATAATACTACATAGTGATGGAAATGTATGTATTGAACTGAGGTAGGTATGCTCTTGCTTTTGAAAAATTTCTGCCCATCCAGTCATTTCTCAGCTTGAAGATGTGTACTTGCCCAATGTGCACTCAACCAAATTCTGGCTGAGGACAGCCAGCACATGAGAGTGTCTCTAGACTGTGTCTGTTGCTCTGGAATGGGATGCCAGGAAACCTCGCTGTCTTGCAGCTGGCACAAAGCAGAGCACTGGCACTTTGGTGCCTCAAGTCTCCTTTCTGTTGATGCTCAACCTGGAAATACTTGTCCTAAAGACAACTGACAGCATGATTATAACTTTAAATCCCTTTGTTTTCTGTAACAAGCACCCTTCTGTATGATCAGGGCATGGAGGGCACCCATGGCCCATAATGTCTTCTCCCCAGGCACCACCTCAGCCCAGGCCAGGGCCATTAGTCCCTGCCTCAGCCATGAGATGCTGCATCCAGCCCTTCCACAGCTGTGCCCTGCTTGGCCTCCTACCCTGGGGAGCTTCCATGGGCTGACGTCCTGCCCAGCCTTGGCTATTTCTATCCCCAGGGAGGCTGCCCTGCTCCCTGGCTGGGCTGGTGAGATGGGTCCCACCTGCCAGATCCTTCTCTGCCTGCTCCAGGGAGCCTCAGCAGCCCCTGGCCCCTCTCAGCTCCCTGACACCTACGTTTACTTTCTCAACCATGTATATGAAACAAAAAAGAATCAGAGAAAATGTGGTTAATGTTACCAACCTGACAAAAAAGCACATTTTCCAACCTAAGTCCCACCAGAAGTCCCACAGCAGCGGTGAGCTGTGGACATCTGGACCTGAACCTTATTTAGATGAAGGCAAATAGACAGCATAAAAAAGGCATAAAAGCAGGGTTTTCTTCATAGTAGAGGGGGTTGGGCTCCCCAGTTTTCCCATCCTGCTGTGTAGCAGCATTTTGCCTTGTCAAACAGTAGCTTTGCCTTTACCCAAAAAGTGGCTTTTATTTGTTGAAGAGGGCACAGTGATTTCTGGGCAGGAGTGTATATTTTTGTGCAGCATTCTGAACTTTTACAATATTATCTTAATCCATAACATTCACAAACATTTAATCTCTTTAGCAAATCTGGAGTCAATTACTCTATCTAAATCATAACTAAAATGAGAGAAATTAACTGGTGTTACCACTCCAGTTTTATATTTGCATAATACAATTAAAGTCAAAAAGAGTTTCCCTAAACTTCTCAGGACTGAATTTCTCTTTCTTTACAGGAAATACAGATACTTTTCCTGTTTCTTGCATATTACACTTTAAGAAGACCAAGCCATAGAAAAGCACTGACCGGTCAGATAATCGTGTAAAGCACTTAAATGCCATAATTTATAAAGAAATTTCATGCTTTGTAAATACTGAGCTCATCTAAGAGATAATATTCTGAATTTCAGACTGGGAATCCCAGGAATAAAGTGTAAATATTGAGATAAGTAATTTCTACTAATACCTGAATGTCACCCTGAAACTTAGAGGCATGTATTCCAGTTCTGGATTTGATTTTTAAATTTTATTTCTATAAAATAAAAGACAACTTGGCAACCTGGCTTATAATGTATTGTGGCCGATTTAATAAATAAACACAGAAATCACTGATTGAAGATGTTTTGTTAATTAGTGGAAAAGAGCTTTGACGAATGCCAGGAAATAATTTCACAGCCGAGGCATAGTTCTGTCTGTGTTTCAAATAATTCATAGAAAATACGCCTCTAAAATGCCAAATATTTTATTCCTGGATAAAGCTGACT
Organism: Todiramphus chloris collaris; assembly: GCA_025345505.1. NCBI lineage: Eukaryota > Metazoa > Chordata > Aves > Coraciiformes > Alcedinidae > Todiramphus > Todiramphus chloris. The sequence goes on along the minus strand of JANVCC010000048.1, from coordinate 4,231,950 downwards.
GCCTTATTGTCTACTCTATGTGTCAGTTATAGATTATGCCTACTTTTTAATTCCCACAAGGAAATGACATATTTTCATCCCGTTAAAGATTAACATTCACTTTGACCCTGTACTTTATGAAAATAAATTTAAAATATTACTTTTTTTGATAGCGCTATAGCTCTAAATGTGCTGATTAATGTCCATGGGGATATGCAACTCAGGCTGTACGCTAGTTAAGATAAAAAAAGTGCTTCTTGTGCTTTGGTTGCAGCTCAAAGAATAGCAGGTGGTCACTGTTTACCCTGCCTTAGCAAGGCATCCGGTTAGAGAAAGCTCATTTTGGACCAAAGCTGTACGCTATGCCTGAGTGATCCTACTCCTAATAAAGCAGTTGAGCGTCTCATTCACATTGTTTCATTTGAATGAGAATTAGCTACTGGCGATGGCATGCTCAGGAGCTGCTGTTTTAAAATGGTTCTCCAGCCGTGCTTATTGATGACTTTCAGGCTAAGAATTTGGGAATAATCTCTTAATGGGTCCACACTTCCCATGTTTGACTTTGCCAGTGAGAGTGAAAGTCAAGCAAATGCAGCAAAGAAAGGAGTAGGGGGTGTGGGGAGGCAGCATCCTCTCTCCATGACAGCCACCCTTACTGCCTGGTGAGAATGAAGGAGGCGGTGAGCCTATATATTCTCATTAAGGAAAGGAAATGTAAATGCTCAGTGTGACTCCAGTAAACCTGAACAGGAATCCATGCTCAGAGAGCACAGTGTCAATGCAGTCACAATTCATACTACAGTGTTTGCTACCGGATCTTGGACAAAAGGTTGAAAAAAGCTCATATAGAGATGCTATTATTTTTGTAGGTAACAGATTCCCCTACGTGCACTTGAAAAAACTGTCCCTGAGAAGCTGATGGCTCTTGCCTAGTAGACCTCTGCAGAGCAGGAGAATTTCACCCTATACCTCTGAGGCCTGGTTGTGCAACAACAGGGTCTGGATTGTCTCTTCTTATGTGTGCAGTATGTCAATGCTCCTCAGAAAAAAACAATTCACATGGTCTAAATATTAGGGCCACACTTTTCCAACCAGTCCAGAGCAAAATGAGAATTATTGGTGTCTGATTTCAATTTCCCACAGGCTACCAAAGAAAGATAAAAATTCTGCATGCCTCATGAAGACACCTTTGAAATTTGGACTATTCATGTAAATTTTTATGTTCTGTACTTTTTTTTTTCATGTAGAGGGTGCCATTTAAAATATGAAATTAAGGACGGAAAGAACCTCCTATGATGTTTAGATTGTTGTAGCTGGTCAACTAGTATGAGTCTTACAAGTTATTTACTGTGAGGAAATGGGAAAATGGTAAGAGCTCTTATTTAGGTTTGTTCTAGGAACCTATAACATACAAGTAATCCGAAATACATTATCTAGATTCTACCCGTGCATAATGAAATAAATAGAACGTGGTTTAAAAAGTCAACTCTCCTAGCAGGCTTAATGTGTTTTAGTCAATATCTTTAATCCAAAGTGGAACAGTCTTTTATCACATATATCTATGACCACAGGTAAAAATATGAAAGTGTTTTGAAAGAGACTTGTATTTTGAGAACATTCCAGATTGTGAGAAAGCAACTAGTATTGCAGTCCTGTGAGAATATGAGAGATTTGCAGCTTTACAGTCAGACTGATGGTTAAATATATGGAATTGACCCTTTAAAGTATGGAATATTTATCTAAAACTCTCTGAAACATTTGGAACCTTTTAAATGGGGTTTGATTATTTCTCTCCTTGAATGGTTTTCTTTTGAAACACTTTTTCAATGCTAAATTAATTTTATAGTATTTGACAGCTTGCTGCCATTTAAGAAACACATCAGAATCTTAGTTAACACTCTTATCATTGCAAGAACAGTGCAATCTAATCAATCAAAGGCAAATACGGAAACTTGTTTGTGTTTTTTCTTGTAGCCTGGATCACATGGCACTATCCTGTAACTCTTGAAATGTCTTATCAAACAAGATTCACTTCTTATTTTACATTATTCTTTTTGCTTCAATTCAACAGCAGTAAAAATACTGAACTCCTTAGTAAAGCAGTTTCTGGTCAAATGATGAAAAATGCCGTGGGAGAACTTGGTATTATTGCTAAACAAAGATTCAAAATAATGACTGCTACAAAGAAACTGGCTTATTACGCTATCAAACTTGAAATCCTTCCCTTGACTTCCAATGAAATTCTTTATTAACATTTAAAGTTTGCCTGATAAATCAGACACTTTCTTGGGTTCATATGTTTTAGAACTACTGGAGCGACACACTCCATTTCTCCCTCTCTGATCTGCTGACTCATTCATTTCCTCTTACCAGTGAAGATAAGAGGAAGACTGCTGGGTTAGAGCTTTTACTGTTCTTGTCCTATGCATCTGGCACTCCTTCCTTTAGAGATTACACTATTTCCAGCTGGGGAGCTTTTAAAATAGCAAATTAAAATATCTTTTTGCTTGATAAGGTATTTGATTACTGAAAAATCAGGGTGAGGTATAACCTCTAAAGTTATTGTTAAAAAGATTTTTTTTTTCTCTCCTTTAATATCTCTGTTTTATTCACCCTTGAAAGAAATGAAAAGCATTTGTTTCCAGGATATATACACTGCCAAATTCTTTGATCTTCTCTGCTGCTCCCCTTCAGAAGATTTTTGCTTTCACAATTAGAAGCTGAGACACTTTCCCCTCTCGTGGGTCTGTGTGATAACTTAAACATACACCACCAATAAAACTTTCAGCAGTGTGTATATATTCAGTTTTTAACCTTATTTGCAGATTAGCAACAGACCGAAAAAAAAAAAAATACCACGACTGTTAAAGAAAATGCCACCAAATGTGAAAACTATTGAAGGACTCTTTAAAAAGATGGGAAGAATCGGAGATCTTCTGCAGTATTTTTCAGAGGAATGACTCACCGTAGAAGCTGTTGGGTGGCCAGCTCTGCTGGCACATGAATGACATGTAGGAAGAAAAGAGCAAGATGCCAAAGAGTACAGGAGGTAAGGCACAGCTTGACAGGTGGCTAGGGACTCATCCAGGCTCTGCAGAAGGGGAGGCACAGGAGAAAGGGCTTATGAGTTCTGTTTCATTGCTTTGCTATGGTGCAGGGCTTTCTGGCAGTCAATGGTGCAAGTTAGCTGTTGTTTGGAGCCTTGAAGAGCCTTTGAGTTGTTTGACCTAAGATCAGGTTTGGACACTGACGTATTTTTCCCCTTGGGCTGGTAATCAGAAATTTAGTCATGGCTCTGTTGTCAGCATCGGACTCCTGTTTTGATGGCTTGTTCTAAAAGACAGATGAAGCTTGTGTTTGGACCCCGAGGAAGGTAATTGCTCCCCCCATGGACACTTTATTAATGGATTTAGACCTGGAGCTGACTCCAAGATATCACCCTCTGTGACTTTGTCCTTAGAGATCACATTGATTGGTGTCATACAGAGCCGTTTTAGAGGACCAGAAAGTAGGCAGAGCCCTCACAGGAGGGTTGTCAAGCAAAAGCTTCCTTGAATGCAGCAAAAATATGGTAAAAAAGTCTAATACCAGCACAACATTGGAAGCAAAGAAGAGTTTTCTTGCCCGTAGGATTTATAAAATCCCCCAGTTGCTTTAGGTTGCAGATATATAGGAGGGAAATCCTACCTGGCTCTACTCCATGACTGACATGAGATACTTGTGAGAAAAATCAGACTGCTTTCAGATAGACATTGTCTCTGTGGAGTTAATGCAATATCTTCCCAGCGAAAATGCTACGATATTTCTACTTCATTTTTGTCCTTGTCGTGCTCTGCGTAGTAGTGAAGAGATTGGTGACATTTGGGCCATGACTTGGAGGCTGAAAACATGAGTTTCACAGCTATTAAATCCTAGCAGGAGGCACCAGGCCCTGTGTAAATGAAATAGTTACTCCAAGAGCCCAGGCCAGCAGCTTTGGTTAAAACAGCAGTGATACGTCTTGTGTTAATGAGACATGGGTTGGCCAGCTTTGGTTTTCGTTGGCTCTTTCATTTTTTATGAAGCTTATTGGCAAGGTCAGGGTGAGACAAAAAATCACAGGTTATGTCTCACATATACGTATATAATGTACATATATATGTGTGTAATTAAAGTTTCCTGCCAGGACACAATGTGAATACTGACTTTGTTTAGCTGGCAGATGATTTTTTCCTTTTCTGATGGATGAAGTCAGAGCAGTTACACATATCCATTTGGCTATTCATGGGATACTATTAAAATACCTATAAACCTAAGTGGTGTGCCCTGGTCTGCTCTTATTCATTACCCAGAGACATTCTTCATGAGTCATGTCAGACAGTTGGTTTCTCTCCACTGAGAAGTAGGTTTTTTGCCAGAGTTTATCCTACTCTGTTTTTCTTGCTCAGCTTGAAAACAAGCTATTGAAGGTGCTGGTGTGAACACCTGGTTAGGCTGCCTTCGGTCAACAGACACACATTAGCTTTATCTTTTCTCTGTGCTCCAGGTGGCACGTTTAAATGCATGTTCCTGGGTCTGGCAGGTATTGCCACATGGATATGTGGAAGTTAAAATTAAGTCTTGTGTTGGATGGCATTTGCTTTATGGGTATTTTTACAATTATACACGTCTTCCCTTAACAGACTGATATGGGGCTTGGGGAAGGAGGAGGTGGTTCCTCCTCATCAGGCCTATGAGCATGTTTGGACACAATGTGATGAAGAAAGTGCAGTATGAACCTGGCAAAGGAATAGGAAGCCAGAGGCTTGTGGCATGGTGCTGAGAGAAGCCAAGAAGGTCTGAGAGATGGAGAAAATAACTTTCGTAGGATCCAAAGGTTACAGGGAAGATTTTGTTGCTACCCCACAGTACAGGTGTTGCCTAGAGAAATGATGTGGTAGATGAGGAAAGAGGCTGTGTACAAAAAACCAATCCTGTTCGTTTGTTCTTGGTTACTTAGAAAAGTTGCATTACTATTTTTGCTTTTTTTTTCCCCGAAACAAAAGTTGTTTGCTTTCTCTTTGGGCTTCTTTGAGGATTTCCCTTTAGAGCAATAGTCTAGACCAAATCCCACTGTAACCAGTCTGGGCATCCTGTCACTGTGCCTAAAACAGATAAACATTTTTGAAAAGTGGGATTATTATGAGTAATGTATCTTTCTGTTGAACTGCAGGTATTTGTCAGCCATTTGCTTTTTGTTTCACCATAAAAAAAGTCTGATCTGACTCTCAGGTATTCCATGATTGTCTTAGTAGTAGCTGGAACAGCTTTCCTACCTTTGTAGGTCAACAAGAAGGCACAATCTTCATGCATAGGTGCAAACCCACACTACAATGATTTATGTAAACTCTGCTTCTTAAATCTGTTGGAATAATTTCATTGGTACAGAGAAAAGGATTACAGCTGTTCACTAGAGGAATGTTGAGATGATTTTATTTCGGGTACCTTGTGATCTATGTTGATTGCTTATTGATTTTTGGGTGGAGTTTAGAGTGTTGGTTTGGATTTACGGTATACTAACTGTCTTCATTTCTCCCTGGAGAAACTACTTTCTTTTTTTGTGCTGTACTGATGCAGAAGAATTCTGTGCAGAACCACACTTTATGTTCTGAGCTCTAATGGAAAAAGGAGTCTGCTAGTGGAATATTATGGTTTGTGAGGGGTTCTGTCTTCAGAACTTACTCATCTTCTCTGAGAAGAGAAGGCCTCTAAGAAAACCTGATTTTAAGGTTCCCATGCAAAGCCCACCATTTTAACCTATTCCTTAAGCACAGTGCTGCACTCCAATTTTGTGTGTTGGAAGGATTAACCTGCTTGTATTCAAACCTATGGTTCCAGTAAGTCTGAGTATTTCAAACCTGAAGCTTAGCTGAGGCTCAGCAAACAGCATATAAAAATAAAACAGGCCCGTTTGCTTAGTTTTTGAGATAAAAAGAGGCTCAGGGTTATCAGAAAAGATAGTGGAAATTAGGAGGTACTCATTGTTTGAATAACGTATTAGGAGTTCGAGACACAAATTACAAACAAATATCAGAAGGTAGGAACACCAAAAAAGGTGAAGAATGCATACAAAGATATATAGACATTATCAGGGCTCAGGAGATAATACCATTTTATTTGATTTCTCCATTTCCCCTCTGAGACGGTAGCTGAAACATGATTTGCTATGTATTCATTTTCCATGGTATTTTACTGTTTTCATTAAACATGAGTAAGCCATTACACATACAAAAACAAGAGGGTGAAAAAAAGAAGAAACTTTATAAATGAACAGACAGAAAATAATGTTCAGAGGAGAAATATAAAATGAGACATAAACTAGTAGGTCTTAATAGAAGGCATGCTATTTAAATGAAAATAATGCTAAAAAAAAAAAAAAAAGAGAGAAATATTTAGAGCGTTGTAAAATTCCTGCTCGAACAATGGACTCTTTTACAAGATAAGCTTTCTGTGTCAGGTTGTGGCTTCCACTGTTCTGCTGTACAGAAAGGACTGTACAAAGCAGCCCTAGCTGGGCAGTTGCAGATTCTCTTGGCATACGGGTGCATCGTGACATCCAAGGGATTGCGCTGGATGATGTGCTACAGATACATTCGGAAAAGGAAGCGAGGCCAGCTGTGTAATTCTTCCTCAGGACATCTCAGTCCCAGACCAAATCAGAGTCCCTGGGGGGGATACTCATCTGTTCCCAGAATCATATTGTATCCCTGTTGTACCCAGCTTTCCGGAGATATATATACAGGAGGATTCCTCATGCTCCTCTCACAAGTAACCCACGTGATGTTTGGGCCAGCTTCAAAAATCATGTCCTTTGTAACGCATCTCACGGAGAATGTTTAAGAAACCAAAACCATTTAGCTATTTTCTCATAATCAGTCTGACTAAGCAAAGGAAAGGTTTAGTCTGAAAATATGCAGTGGATTTCCAGCTGCTCTTTGCTGTAGTGATGCAACCATTGTGAAGACAGAGTCCCTAAAGAGGAGCAGACAATCGAGTCATCCTTGCATGCATTTTCAAGAACTCTGTTACGGGCTTAGCTTTTCAAGGCAGATCTGTGGCTTGTTGTAAAAGGAATTCTATATCCCAAAGGTGGGAATACATAGAGGCCCTCCAAAAGAGTAGGTAATCTGAAATGAAAGTTATACTGACCCTTTAACTAGCAGTGGCACTGCCACACAGCTTGCTACAAATGAAGACTGACAAATTGTCTTAGCAGGATACGGGCTTTCAATTTGCTGTGGTCTCACATCTTAGCAATTCCAAGCTGCAAGGATGAAACATGCATTTCACAGCTGCTATGGATGAACCTGTCCAAGGCAGGTGTGGGTTCAGCTGGAGAAAGGGAAGAAATGGGAGCTCCTGTGTATACCATTCACTGGCAATAGGAGTCTTGCACATTCCTTCTCCTGCTCTGGGGAAAGGCCAGGAAAGGGTTTGGGAAGCTGAGAGCATTGAGATGTTATAATTAGCATGAGTTCTTTTGCCAGACATTCAAATTCTAGAAAGTGAGCCCCTCCAGGTCCACTTGGAAAAGTTTGCAAACTCTTTTCTGTTTTTCTCTTAGATTCAAGAGGGAAAGCATGCCTGAAAGCTGCCAGTACTTCTTTATTGAAATCAGCTGTTTTAGCTGAGGCTGAGCCCAGCCATATAAACAAAGAGAGAGAAAGAGAAAGAGTTTTGTGAAGGCAAAACCAAAAATAGCTTGTTTGAAATATTCTTCTCTCCTTTTCTCTCTCTCTCTCTACATCCTTCAGTTGTTTTAACCTAATTAGAATCTATTTGGTCTCGCTTTTTTGTTTTGTTTTGTTTCTTTGTTTGTTTAAAGCAGACATGTAAAAGAGTAAGAGATGTTTTGCAATATTGGGCTTTGGTTTACTGAGTTTTGTTTGCCAAGATAAGCCTCAAGAGAGACAGCACCTCATTTTCACAAATAACCCTGGAGACAGCAGGTGCTTTCCAAAATGTCCACATTTGCATCTGGTGAGTTCACATAGCCAAATTAGTCAAAGCAGTACTTACCCACTAAATCAAATATCTAAGATCCTTTCCAGTCATGTCCCAGACTAACAAATGTCATGGAAATGGACAGCTGTCCAATTGTAATTCCAAGTGAAAGCATTGGCTATGAACTAAAATGTAAGAAAGAGTCCCACGAATTATGTCTTATCTGTTTCACTGCAATACGTTTCACTGCAATATTTAGTGTTTATGGGCAAATCAGAAATCTCCAAGATTAAGGGACGAAGATGGAGATTTGTGAAATACTCAGTTTACCAGATATTTGCATCCTATTCTGGGAGGATGATAGCAATCTGCCCAAAGATGGGAACGTAAACAGACACTTAATGAAGATAGCTTGCAAGAAGACCAATGGTGTCCAGAAGGAGTAGGGCAGTGATGGTGCCCCTGTATTCGGCACTGGTGAGGCCACAGCTTGAGCACTGGGTTCGATTCTGGGCAACACAGGATAAGAAAGACATTGATGTGCTGGAGCGAGTTCAGAGAAGGGCAACAAAGTTGGTAAAAGGTCTGGAAAAAATGTCTTATGTGTGGCTGAGGGAGCTGTGGTTGGTTAGTCTGGAGAAGAGGAGACTGAGAGGAGACGTTATTGCTCTCTACAGCTACCTGAAGGGAGGTTGTAGTGAGGTTGGTGTAGGTCTCTTCTCCCAGGTGACTAGTGATAGGACAAGAGGAAATGGGCTTAAGTTGGCACAGGGAAGGCTTAGTTTGGATATTAAGTAAGAAAAATTTACTGAAAGAGTGTTGAGTCCTTGGAACAGGCTGCCTAGAGAGGGGATGGATGCAGCATCCCTGGAGGTGTTCAAAAACATCTAGATATGACACCTCAGGACATGGTTTAGTGGTAATGAAAATGATAAGATGATGACCTTGAAGGTTGTTTTCAAGCTTAATGATTCTACGATTCTGTGATACTCTCTTTGGTCTGTTGAGGATGAAGAAAATAAAGGTGGATTTGTTGGAAGAGATTGTACCGCAAATAAACAAGTTCAGATTCATCTCACTTAACCTTAGTTATCCCCAGAGCAGACCTCTGCAGCCACACAGTTCACCTCAGACTTCTGTAAGAATCAGACATATTAACCAGATACTCACTATTAAGGGCAACCTGGGTAGCGGACACTATCAATGTCTTCATTTAACAGAGAAATCCTCCTTACAGTCACTGACAGTGGTGGTGAGCATCACAGTTAAGAAGAGACCCACAGACTGGTTGGCAACATCTGCCAACCAGCACAATCTTTCTGAAAGCCACAATGCTTCCTATTACAAAATGTGGGCAGTCATAAAAAAACGAGTAATGTCTTTGCCTGTCAAAAAAATGGCCAGTAAATTATAAAGAGCTTGGCACACATCTCTTCTGGTTGTGGATGTCTTTTGCTATTCTACCTCCCTCATTAATTTAAATTTAAATTAATTTAAATGATCGATCTTTCCCCGTATGAAATTCATGTTTGCTGTAGGCAAACTCCTTTGGTTGCCAGCAATGTGAGTATGTTCAGTCTGTCTGTCACACATGGACAGGCCACTGCATGGAAACCCCATTCATCAATTGATTTCTGTAGGTGCTAGGTGAAACGAGCAATAAACCTTCTGAGTCCCAGGAAAAATACTTTTCTCTAGAACAAAACCAGACAATGAATATTTGGGAAAGGCTTTGAAATATAGGTGTAAGATAAATACAAAAAGGAGGATTTAAATGCCCATTCAAGAGCAAAGAGTGATAGGTACAATTTAGCTCCAGTGCAGAATAGCATTAGTTCCAACTAATTGGGCTTTGGGATGTTTCAGTGGCAAATGTATGGAGAGGAAAACCCTCTTCATCTGCTGCAAGTGCCAAGATCCTGAATTCTGAAAGAGCAATTCTTCGAACATATCTGAGAACATGTGACAGCTGTTGTCACAAGACTATTGTCCTTGCCTGCCACAGAGACGCTGTGGTCTCACCAGTGGTGTAGTATACCATTGTATATGGCTGAAATGATCTTAAGAGGTTGTAGTAAAGGCAAGGACATTTTGTGTGTTGAAGGTGGGACTATTAAATCTTTCTTCACAACATAGCATAAAATACTTTCTGGGTTTCTTTACACTGCAATTTTACCCTCTAATTGGGTGCAGATCATCTGCTTGGGCCTCTCTATTTGTGCTTTACCATGTCCTCTGAATGAACTCCAGTTCTTACTGGACACCATTCCTGTTTGACTCAAGGTTAGCAGGAGGCTGTAATCACCAACATTCTTGTCATGTTGAAAGGTAAGAAGTGCACCAAGTAGACATTTTCCTGTACTTTTTCAGTAGCCTGTCAGTGAAGTTCTTGACCTCCCAACCATTTCCAACTTGTCATATACACAAATGTTTCTTCTTTAGACACTTGATGCCCAGCAGTTCTTTTCTGCCCTGTGTTCTGGATAGCATGCACGCTGCTTTGTGAACAATACTCTTGCATGGAAACAAAAGAAAGCAGAGTTATAGGCAGGCTGACTGGAGCGGCACCATATAGGCTATATAGGACCCCAGGTAATTCCCAGTATAAATACCATATCCTCACTTGGTGTGGCAAAAAAGTGTCTTTGTGAAGATTTGCCCTGCATGAATTAGAGTTGTGCCATCAGAGCTCTTGCAGGGTTGAAAAAGGGATGTTGCTAATTCCGGGACTGGGGAGAGGCCAGGCATCCTCACAAACATTACAGCTTGGCCAGAGGACTTCCTGTGCCTCAGCCTCCAACTTATCTCACGAGCAAACATGACCCAGCACTGTCAGATTACAAATGCTTATCTGCAGTGACTGGTGACTAACCATGTTTTTACTCTCCTAAAAGAGTTATTTTGGGCTTTGAGAGAGGAAGGGTCAGGAGCACATGTGCGTTCAGGCGTTGGCCCATGTTTTCTTTCTCCAGTGCTTATGGTACTAAATGAGGAGGCTGGTTCTCATGGTCATGACTCCTCCAGGAACCCTGGTGGGTATTGCTATGATAAACAACTGATCTCTGGATAACAGAAAACTCTGTTGTGGAGTTAGCTGCCTGGGGAAGGCAGGGGGAGGTTGGGAGGAGGAGTGCACAAAGCATCACTGGTTCCTGGCATGCATGCTGAAAACTTTGGAGTCTGGAGGTGCTTGGGTGTCTGCCTAAGCCAGATAACAAGTCTGGGAGAAAAGAAGAGAGCTTTGTGTGCAGGTTTGGCCAACATCCTCCATGTGAGGAGAAGACCAGGGGAAAACAAAATAAGAAGCAAAAGGAAGGTAAAGGAACATTTTCTCACATTGGCCAGTTATACAAGTGGCACCAGCTGTTTCTGTGTTGGCAGGAAGGAATATCTAATGGTTATGCAGGATCAGGATGCTCCTGGCTGGTGAAGAGTTCTGGTTCCTGAGGATCCCCACGCACTTGTTTTCCCAGTCTTACCCAAGTCAGGTGCAGAATCTGCAGCAAAATATGACTTGAGGTGATGGCTTCACGGACTGTAGGAGCTTCCTGTTTGAAAGTGGTTGTGGCACCTTCAGCATTGGAATGATGGCAGTTATCTCTTATCCACCTCTGAAATCCTCAAAGTCCTCACCCAAGGCTTTCTGGCATCCATGTGGAGTGCAGTAGGCTTGGCAAACTCCATGTTTTGAGGCCTGCTAGGTTTTTGCTTTTCTTCTAAGCGCAGAGTTTGAAAATCTTTATGAGGCACCCTGAGGGGATAGATGGGAGGCTCACAGTGGTCAAAGGGGTAAAGGCATAGGTGGGATCCCAGAGTCTCCATTGCTGGTATGTCTGTAGAAATGGAAAATATGTTTCTGTGCTAGACTGGGAAATAACAGTTAGTCTCTGGGATGTCAGAGCATTAAAGACCAGAAGGTGACCAGCTAAGCCTGTCCTGAAAGGGTGCAAAGTGTTGGGGAATTTATAAGGGGAATCATTAGGTGAATTAAAAGGGGACTGTATATAAGCATAATATAAAATACTACATTTTAAATTAGTAAATGTATTCCTGATCCAACTGGGAGTAAATCTGCTTCCTTTAAATGGACCATAAAAGAACTTCCTAGTCAAAGGCCTGAAAAACATCACTGTACCAGTTGTGGTCCCCAGGCACATGGAGGCTAATTCTTACTAGAGTTTGTCAGTAACCAGAGGCAGGGGTTTCTCACTGGGAAGCTGAAGGTGATGGAAATCCTCTAGCAGAAGGAGGCCTGGATAGAGAACTGAGGTTAAACTTTAAACCTTTTACCAATTTCAGTACTTTAGGGGTTTTTTTTTCATATAACTATGCTGATAATTTCCACGTTTAAACTAGACTGCTTTACCTTGTAAAACAACATACTAACCAGAAAGTTAAATGCTTGGCAGCAGTACAGAGAGGCTTTATCCTGAAGCACTTACTCCTCATGCTATACCACAAGACCAGTCTCCCTGCCTCTGCGGGTGCAGCAGTTGGTGGGGTCTCGCCGTGAAGCACATCAGTGAATGAATCCTGTTTGGTCTAAGGGGGAAGAAGTCAAGGATGGTTTTTTTCATTGTTGTTCTGCCCCCAGAATTATTTCCCTTGCCCCACAAGTACTGGTGGTGGTAGCATTGGGTAAGGGAGGATGTGCATGAGGATCAAGTAGCCAGGGGCAGGAGAAAGAATCCAGCCCATACAGCATAACAGAGCCCTAGGGGAGTTTTAGTTACGATGATTCAGCTGATGTCTGTTAACTGAGTCATAAACAGTTTTGTGCCCAGACATTTATCTCTTCGCAGTTTACACTCCTTTCCTGCTATCTACTACTCTTTACTGGTTTAATTTTGTCAACACTAAGGGGCTTTATCTTCCAAGAGAGACCAGCCTGGAAGAAGACGCTTCAGTGGCAAGGTGGCTTCAATGTGAAACAAGCAGGTACAAAATTCTGCAGACTTTTGTTTCCAGGCAGTGGATCTTATTATCCTTCCCCTTAGATTAAAGAGACCTTTAGTACTGAAAACCCTCTCTGCACACAGACTCTAAACCAATCAGGGTGTAATGTTTAAAGGTACTAATGGCCTGCCATTAAAGGTCACTGATGTATACACACGAAGACCCTAATTAAAGGAACTGTGTAGGTTAAGACATTCTCTTTTGTCTGACAATTAAAGCTCAGAGGTTCCTTTGTATTGCAAAGTGACAGAAGGGGAGAGCTGATATTCAAATCTCACCTTTGAAGACCACAAGTTTCCAGCAGCTTTTAGGTGAGGGCCTTTTACAAGGGGGACAGGAAGTTCTTGTCGAGTCTTCGATTTAGTGTGAAACTTTAGAAGAGATAAGAAATCTCATGAAGTTGCTTTTTGGGCCAAGCAGTGAGGTCTGTGGTCTCTGTGAGTGGCAGATTGCCATTTGTTATTCCTCTTCACAATTCCATCCCTCCCCACAGATGTGGGCTGCTGAATACTTTATAATAAACTAATCACGTCACAAAAAGAGCTAACGTAAACTAACCATTTATTATTGCCCAGAAGAGGACCCTGATTGACAAAGTACACTATTGTTTGTGAAAAGTTCCTATTGAACTACAAAGCAGTATCAGTATTAGTAGTACTGGAAATAAAAAAAAAAACAATAAGGAGAATATATTTCAGTCTGTCTTTAGATGCAGCACAGGTTTTAACATTTCCAGCTACTGTAGAGCTGAGGGCAATTATCCTCATTTTAAGAGGTGGAATGCAAAGGGGCTGATTTCTAACTCTTGAAGGCTTAGTGCAAAAAATGAGGTGCTTACGGCTGTATACAAAACTTAGCCAGGCTGATTAAGTCTTACAGCCTTACAGGGAAAGGCTTTCTTTCATGATTTATCAAAACTTCCCACTTGTGTTGGACTTGAGTGTGGAGCTGTGCAAAATGATTCTTTAGGTAATATATCGAGTGACTAATCAGATGAAGGTGGATGAACCTTAGAGAGAAAATAATTCAATATATTAGCAATCAAAAGAGACAAAAAAAAAAAAAAGAAGCAAACTAGAAAGTATGTAGTCCATGTGTGACACCAGAAAGTTGAGATTATGATCATCTGTTGTCACAAGAACACTTTTTGGAAGATATGTTTGATATCCTAATTTGATTGACTCTACATAAAGCGCAATATTCTGAGGATTTTCTTTTGAAGATTTTTGTGTTGTTCACTTGTCATATGATTTATTTTAAAAGCTCATAAAAAAAGTAAAACACTATATTAAGCATATCAAGCAATCCAAGTTCCAAGCCTCTCCTATCAGTGTGCAGACCAAGAAGAACAATAGCAGAATAAGAGAATAAGACATAAATACAAACATCTGACTGAGAAAAACCTTGGGAAAAGTTTTGAAGGTAGAGCATGCCTGCAGACATCCTCAAGAGAGGCATCCCAGCTCTGATGCTGCTATAAGCTGCTCAGAGCTTCAGAAAGAAGGGAAACTCAGTTCTGATTTGCACATTTTTAGTCTCCTCCCACCAACCTTTGCTTATAGGTGATTTTTATGTTGAAATGGTTTTAAAAACAGAAAAGTATTTGTGAAAAATCACTGTGATGATGCCCTTATATTTGTCCTACACTGGTATGACCTACCTTCATGCTGATACAAATGAGAGCCTTGTCCTAGGAGCAATGAGACTGTAAAAGAGTTTGTTGCTGTTGAAGTGTTTATCTCCTCTCCACACTCTCCTCTCCCCAGTTCCTAGCCCTAAGGCCCTACTTTCTCCTTTACACTTGCTCTGTCATTTTCTAGATGTGTCCCTGGGCTGCTCTAACTCACTGAGCTAACAGAAATCTAACCCTCTCCCTGCCTTTTCTCCACCCTCCTTGAACTAGTTTGCTGCCTGAGCAGTGAACTAAACCAGCACAGGGAAAAGGAAAGGGCCTCCCCAATATATGCCATAGCTAGCCTTAAATAAAGGCAGCGTTTCAATGCTGGGAAGGGTGGCGTGGGATGGGACCTCACATTTTTGGTAGCAGTGAATTCTACCCCATACTATAGGACTATCTAGAGACTATTTTAGTGTTAAGAAATGTATGCCACTAACTCCTGGTAAAGTAGTATGAAATAGATAAATTGTGATTGTGTGTTTCTAACATCTCCCCCGCACTGTTTTGAATGATATTCAGCATCCCCTTTACCCTCCCTCTTCCCCACTTGGTGAGCGCTGGCTGGAGAATCCCTTCCACGTGAACTGCACACAGCAGTCAGCCTGTCTGCTAGCAAAGAGGCAGGGCAAAATCAGAAGTTGGCCAAAGCAGGAATTTGAGACTGTTGTTCTTAAGGACTAATCCAGCGGCGGTCTGTGCCATTCCCATGGCATCAGGCAGATCCTGGCAAAGACCAGACCTCAGCAGGCTGCCATACTGTTCCTGAGCTGCCAGACCAAAATTCAGTTTGTGGTTACTATATGATTTATAAAATGACATAAAAGCCACACATCATAAGAGAAAATGAAATTGAGCTGGACGTATCCTAAGCAGAAAATATGTGCAGTTAGAAAGCAGGGGGAGCAGTGGCAGTTGCGGCAAGGGGGAAGCAGTTCTCTTGGTGAAGGTTTCCTTGGCATTAGCTCTGCCTTCGCCCTTTACAGAGGCAGAGGAGCTAACAGCTACTTGAGAAGAATTGCTAAAAGGGTGGGGGAAAGTGTTCTGCTTTGCCTGTGATGTTCCTGCCTGTAGGAAATGATGGACCCTAATTATGCAGATTTTCTTAGTGAATCATTTCTCTCCACTTTCTCTTACAGGAAATAATAGAAGGTAACAGTGTTCATTAAGTATATTGGACTGCTGTCCTTGGAGACTAAAATCTCCCCGGTATGGCTCATATGGTATACACAATATGAGCTCTCCACATTAGTGTGCTTCAGTCCTCCACAATTCACTCTGGACAGCCACAGGAAGAAAGCACAATCCAGCACATGGAAACACACACGTATTATTCCAGGAAAACCTCATCTTCCCCTGGGGAAAAGAAAAAACACCAGGGAAAAAAACCCCACATGACACAACCCCTTGGCCTGAGGTGAAACAGTGTGAGGTCAAAGGACTCCAACCTGCATGGTTTCCCCCCAGAATAGCTGTGTGTGTGTGTATAGTTGCCCTGTGATGGTTCCCCTTTCCTTGTGCCAGACAGTGCTTATCCTGGGGTACCTCTGTCAAGGGAGACAGAACCAAAGGAACACAAACAACTTGCACCCTCTCTTCTGTCTTCTCTTTTGTTCCATCCGTCTGTCTTGATACTTCAGCCCTCCTCCAAATCTAAGTGGGTAAAAAAGGACAGAAATGGCTTGGAAGCCACTGGGAGCTGGGCTGCTTCCCCTCCCCTCTCACACACCTCCCTGGCCTCTTCCTGTGAAACTGTTTCTGACCAAAAAAGTGACAATTAGCAATGGCTGTTTTCTAATGTCGACTCACACGCATGAGAGGCAGAAGAGGCCCTGCCAAGGTCTGGGGACAGAGGCATCAGATGAACTGTTCTGTAGGAAGTCATTGGATTTCAATACCTGAGCTGCTTGGTCTCTAAAAGCAAAGCTCTGGAGGACACCGTTATATACCCTCCTGCTTTTCTATATTTTGACTCAAGAGAAGTGATGGTGGTGACATTTGTGGTCACGTTCAAGGTTGAGGCTGTGGCACATTTAAGGGAAGGGAACTTAGTCTTGTGCGAGACCCAAAGTTTCTATTTAGAATCATGGATTTAAAGCCTTGGCATGGTTTTGATCTCATAAATACTGGCATAGCATACTTACAATATCTAGAGAGAACGTCTGGAATTCAGACTGGTTTATGTAGTGTTTAATATAGTTGAGGTAGATGTGAAGCACTACGGGACACCATAATTTTCCACGTGAAGTATTGCTCCAGGATGCTTCTGAAACACACTGGCTCCATCACCATCATGCTATATCTTTTAAATAGAAGATGTTAAATAGAAACAGGGGACCAGCCAGTGAGGGCAGGATCAGATAGTACTTTGTATTTTGACATGATGTTCAAAGAAGTGTATCCTGTTTTAGTGCTGTGAAGACTGTTAAGAGTACAAGTGTTTGTTATTCAAGGGAGGCTGGCATTAATTCCCCAAGCCAGTGTTATCCATTTCAGTCTGTGGGGCTGCGTAGCGAACAGATGTGTCTGTGCATATGCACAAGCCTTTCGTGAAAATACAAACCACTTGTATTTTGTTAAAGCAAGGCTCTGGTATTGGCATTCTCCTCTTGCCTTAGACAGACAGTATTTCTAGATTAAAAGACATCTGCAAACTGTTTTTGTGGTGGTGGGGCAGGAAACATTTTATAGGCGTTACATGACTGTACAGTATGAATATTCAAGCTACATTTTATTAAAGTACATAACTCCTCTGACATAACTGGGTTATTTCTTCCTCTAAACTTAGCATACAACACACTGATTTGCTTAATAAGGAGCAGTATTTACTTTAAGAGTGCCATGAAATTTACTTTGGGACCCAAATCATTTTCTGATTACTTCAGTGGAGATCGGGTTGAATTCTTCCCTATTTTTGTGAAAAAGAGATGGGACCTCTCTCAAAGTTTTTCCTTTCCAAGTTATAGAACATTTATCAAAAGCAGACATCGAAAAAGTGCTGAAGAAAGACCAAACGAGGATATGGTAACCTGGAGAGTAGATACTTCTATAATTACTACATAGAAGCTCGTAGTCAGTTTTCCATACTGAACTTATTATGAGTGAGTTCCCAGAAGACAGAAACCAATTAACTCTTTATTTTGGCAGTGATCATTCTAGGTGTTCTTTAATGGGCATTATTCTTGCTAAATTATGAATGAGCTATATAGTAAGACAAATGCCATTATCAGAGTTATTTATTCATGGGCTGTCATCCTTAACATCCCCACACTAGTTTTTCTCAAAGTTTAGTATCGATCATTTGCTTTAATCAGATGCATCAAGGGACACTCAAAGAATCAGCAACTACAGCTTTGAATATTAGCATCTCTCTCTGGGTGTCTGCCAGGTCTAAGTGAGTACTGAGGCCATGTCAGGCATTAGGTAAGAAGGGCAGTAAGCAGGGGTTTACTCTCCTTACATTACGATAAATGTCTGTGTGTCCCCCAAACTCTGACTCGACTGAAGATTAATCAGTCTGCACTGACATGCCCATTACTCTGTTTTTCCACTTGGGTCTGAGATTCCCCCAGGGCTCTGCAGGGATGATGCCCTGAAGAATTGCTGGGAGTGCAGAAGGATCTTGCTCACCCTAATGGTATTGACTGCTGTTCGCTCTGTCTCGCCAGGAAAATCTTCTAAGATGAGAGTAAATATTCTCTGCTCCGTAGTAGCCAGGAGGCTCAAACCAAGTCTAAAATCAGCATTACGTTCAACGAGGCAATTTAAAATGATACAATGTCTATCACTGTTTATATTGCTTACAAAGCAGACAGGAGAAAAGCATGGTGTCAGCATCTTGCCTGACTCAGTGACTGCTTGCTCCTGCATCGATCTACATGTGGCAGAGACTGCCTGATTTTCACTCTTTATTTCTTTACACAAAGACTCAGCTTTACCAGATACTAAATCCAGGCACATGCAGTAAGAAATCTGCACTCCTTTTCCTTTTTTCCTTCACTGATATATGTGGTGTCCCTGAAACTCTCTGGTTAGCAAGTACTTCACTTTAGGCATGAGAAACTCAGAGTCTCGGTCTGAGTTAGTCACCATAAACATTTTCTAAACTCAACGAGGAGAAGTGGACATCTCTAGGTGTCACTTTCTCTAAGAAGGGCATTTAAGAGGCAGCAGACAGGCTTAGACACTATTTTTGTCCTGCTAAACTGAGCCAGGCTACCACACTGCCCTGCGCACCGGTGCATGACCATCCATATGGTCACATTGCGTGCACATCCCAGCGCTCTCCCAGACAGTGCCCACGCACAGGCCAGGGCTCAGCATGGGCCAAACACATCCTCAATAAGCATATTAAATGTGGTCAGTCTGCTCTGGGGGCCGAGGGAGTTTAATCGTGTGGATGTGAAAAAAGTTTGCGCAGAGACAGAAAATGGGTCCAGTCTCGTGTTATTTTCTAACACAGCGTGAACTTCTACAGGTCTGTAATCAAAGATGATCTGAATCCTATGATAAGTGTAATTTTCAGCACGTTGGAGGACACTGCAACACTACTACCTGTGATATAGGGGGAGGAACAAGTAACTTCCATGTCAGAGCAGTATCAAGCCCTGCAACATGCCCTTAGGATGCAGATTTGCTATATTAAAATCAGATCAACAAATAAAGGTCCAATCCTTAGGTTTTTCTACAGTGAATGTGAATCCATCCTTTGATGATAATTCTGTTTTCAGTTACCAGAGCACAGATCTAGAGCAATTTCACTGAGATCTAAGGAGTTACCCTGGTGTAAAAGCTGATGCAGACTCAGGCTTACTAACTTGAGAGTTTGATCCTTACACCGGCAAATATCTTCTGTACTCAGAAAATGTCAATGGCAAATTTAAAATTCATCTCTATACTCAGACCTGATTTGTAAAATAGGACATTCCTCTGTTTTCCACGGAGTCCACTTGACTTGCTCCAAATATGAGAGAAAAAAATATATACTTGTTCTTATTTAGTTTTATTACCAGGATAATTATCCCTGTACAAATGATCTATAACATGGTACTTTTGTAAATATCTTCTACTGTTCCTATTAAAGTCTTCAACATATTTTAAAATCACAGTTTACACAGCTCATTATATTTTAGCACAGCCTGACCTCCTTATCTTCCTGCTGGAAAAGATAGTAAGAGACAGAGTGTACATATCCCTTTTAAAATGAGATACACAATTCCCTCTTTCCCTCCCCACTAACACACTTTTTTGAATTCCAAAGTCCCATCGTTTCACGCAGACCCATCTGCTTCTATTTTGAGGCAACTATTCTTCTGGCTCTGGAGTGCCGGGTAGCACTCCTGTTAAAGTCTGTCACTGTCTCTGGTTAATCAGCTGGAGAAGCTGCTGCTGCTATCTCTGCAGCACTTGGTGCCCATGACAGCCTGGGGAACAAGAGGGTTGGAAAAGAACCTGTTTCTCCCACATGCTAGGGGAGAACAGATCACCTGGGCACCAGCCTTTTTCCCCCCTCTCTTCTATATATTTCATGCTGTAGCAATAAGGAGTCTTGATAGAGACGCAGAGGAATTTAAGCCATGGCCAGCAAAATGAGTCATGTATTAATTTTAAATAACTTAAATTGGAAATATCCAAGGTAGATCTAAGACTTACCAGTAAAGTGGCAGAGGCGCTTAGGAGGCAGGCTGTGTATTTAATTGGTATAGTCTTTTTGCTGGTTAAGTTAACACATATTTTAAAAATGCTTTTGTGAACCCTTTGTATGCGTGCGTGTAGAGATTCTGCTGAACCAAAACCATGAAGCTTTAAGCTGGAGAAAGCATTTCGTTTGCCAGCCTTTCTAGTGAAAGAAAAACACATTTGAGAAAGAAGGCCAAGCTTCAGAGTGAGTCACAGGCAGCAGGTCCAAGCTCGGAGGGCATGGGTTGGACCAGGCTGGCATGGCCCCCAGCTCTCTGCCAGGCTGCCCTGCACGGGTGGCTGCTCTCTTTTGGAGCTGGCTGCCCAGCCGCGGCACAGCGGAGCCTCTGGTCTGGAGGAAGCTGTTGCTGGTTCCAGTTTGCTTAGCAACACCGTGGTGTTGAGCCCTCTACATGAGAGCAGCTGCCTGTCTGTTCAAGGTGGAGCTGGGCTGAATACAGTAACCTCAGCCAGAGTTTTGTTCTTTTTCTTTTTTTTTTTTTTTAATTCATACAAAACCCCTTACCTGGGATCCACTTCGGTTCAGGAGAGCTGTTTGTTCTGCATCTAGATCTAGATGATCTTTCAACGTCCCTTCCAATCCCTAGCGTTCTGTGATTCTGTGAAACTGCACTCTGGTGCACATCTCTGATGCACATCCCTGACTCCTAGCGTCTCCTTCTTGATTGTGTCACTCATAGGCATCTAAACCACTTAAAACCAAAGTTTACTGTTCTAAAGCTGGTACACGCTGTAGAAAACGTCGCTCATATTCATCAGCCGTGCCTTTTAAAATTCAACATGAGCTTTTTACCTCATCAGCCTCAAAATGGAAGCCCTATATTTGCCTAAAAAGAAATGTTCTTGTTTTCAGTGGTCATTTTTATTGATTCTTTTTGCTGGATAGGCAGAGAAGTTGTTCTGGTTTATCTTATTTTCTGCTTCCTGGGCTTTGTCAGGGCTTAGAACACTTTTCTTGTATCGTGAAGATAACATTTGATGAATCAAATGTTTGACAACATATTCTTACTTGTCAGAAAAGGCATTCAGAGCACTGTTTTCATAAGACCGAATCTGTACATTCTACAGCAGTAGCTGAACTTTCCTTTGTAACCTATGTATGATGTGTCTGCCTTCTTCCCTGCATTCTAATGTCTCGGCAGATACAGTTATGAAATGTCATATATGCCATTTACACCTTTATTCTAAATGAGCTGCAGAAAGCAGCCTTATCACACTAGTGTCATTTTCCTTTCAGAGCTTGAAATGCAATGTGTTAATTGCCAGATATTACTTATTTATGATTACTGCACCAAATCCACGTCTGCTCTTTTGTGGTTCTGAAATCATGCTCTGGACCATTACTGTTATTACTGCTACTACTGTTATTTATTGTTTTTATAATGGTGTGTGTATGTAAATGATACTTTTAACTAAAATTAAGACTCTTTTTTCGTTTTGATATATTTAGGTAGTGCTGAATGAAATAATGGCAAAAATAATTTAAAGACACACACCCACCCACATACAAAAAGACTGCTGACTGTGAAGTTCAGTCAAAGCATGGTTAGGGGAAAACTGTCAAGATACAAAGCAATTTATGCATGCATTTATTACTTGCACTAGTGGGAGTTCCACCAATAAATCCCTTGGGATGAACGTGAGCCTACATTCTTCGATGCTAGTGGAACAGACCTTATCTTCAGCAATCATTTTATTTCCACACTTTAATGTTCCCATTCTACAGTGCAGCTCTCTATAATTTTTCTAAAAGATTTTTTATCAGTCTTGATCAAGTGTGTTAGCTGATAAATGGTTGAGGGGTGCAGACTACAAGCAAAGATGCAATGAGTCATGCTGTCTCCTAGAAACCAGACAGCAAATAGCTTTCAACAACTATTTCAGCCTTCCCAAGTACTTTCCACTCCAGTACTCTCTCAAGGTGTAATACATACAGACTTACACATTACCTGTATGTTCACCTGCCCAGGAAAACTTGGGAAGCAGCTGTAATGAATCACAGAATAAATGGTAGGGGTTGGAAGGGACCTCCAAAGATCATCGAGTCCAACCCCCCCACCAGAGCATGAAACAAAGTTTAATGAAACAAAGTTTAAATGGAGTCCTTTGGTACCTCCCCAGAGGAACGAGACTGATGGTAAAAGAAGGCAAGAGGATGATGACAGAATAGGTAGGTAAGGGAACTCTTCCCTCAGCATTTTGGCTCAGTCTGAATGTGGGCTTCTGTCAAAAGCAGCGGTTCAGCTCTTCCCCCGTGCCTCTGACCACACGTTCCCTTCCCCTGGGGCAGTGCTAGCTGTGGTATCGTCAATTATATGAACAAGCTGATTTGTCTGAAAAACACACAGAAAAAAAAAAGGTATTAGTTTTCTGTGTTACGAGGCTATGCAATTGCTACTGCCAGCACAAGAGATGCATCAAGAACATAAGGCAGGAAGCGTGGGGGAAAGACTGCTTTAGGCTACAGTGCTGTCTAAGATTGCTCACTGACTAACTACACCCTCAGCTAGAACGGTTTCTTCTGAAGAAGCCCATTTTTAATTTTACTAAATAGACAAGCTGAACCTAGAGGGGGCCTGGGGTAATGTCATGGACAGCTGAGAGTAGCGTTGCTTCAAGAGTAGTTCCTTAGGGCTCTCTCCTTCCCCTCCACGCTGGTAGGTGGTGCAGCACTGTTGTACACGATGTGGGATACGATGCAGAGTATTGCAGACTGGCTCCAGTCAGATCCAACACTACGTGAAGAGTAAGGGTCTGCTGGGTGACCCTCAGTTACTGCCCTGAGACACTAACAGAGAAGGGTCCCTAGGATGGGTATGCAAAGACTCCTTTAGGCCTGAGTCTGCAACAGAGATTGAATCTTGTGGGACAGTCTCTCAAAAGCACTTCTGCTGTCTTCTCCAGTTGCCAGTTCACACAAAATGAGGCTTCCTCCTAGGACTCTAGTGAGAAAAACTGGGTTTTTCATTCCTGTTTAAAAGAGAGGAAAACTGTGAAAAAGAACATAAATAATTTGTCTAAAAAAATGATGTAAACCTTCATAAGTATTAATGTTACTGCACCCAAGAGGTTGAGACCCTCATTTCTGTGTCCTGATGATCTGGACATGTCTCTCTAGATCCTGTAGCAATAGTTTCTATGGCAATGACCTACAAGCAAAAAGTTATATTTGCATATGCCTTTACTGATCTTGCATTTCCTTCAAATTCTATTCAAGTAGATTAGTAGTAAAGAATAAACATTGAAAGAAACCTGTGTGGAAAACATGGGGAGCACCAGCTCCCAGCTGCACTACTCCTGAGAGCCCTGGCATGAGTTCCAAAGCTGCAGTAACTCTCAGGGGTCTCAGCCAGCTATAGCATGGGTGCACTGAACATCTTGAGGCACTCTCCCCCCTCTTACTGAAGCAAGTGAAAGGAGGATGATATCACTGACACATGCCTATGACCCACTAGGTCCCTTTGCTACTCAGTGCCCTGCTTAGATAGAGTATATCCTGCAGCTGTTCCCATGGGGGACCCTTCTCATAGGCGTCCACAGTGATATGGCCAAAACCTTGTGGCATGTTCTTTTAAGATGAAAATAAAGTCATAAAGGACCAGATGATAGAAGTTGAACAGAGCTTTCTTTGTATAAGCTCAGTTTAAATGCATATGGATGGGGCTGGATGGGGCTGGATGGGGCTGGCTGGGGCTGTGAGCAACCTGCTCTAGTGGGAGGTGTCCCTGCCCATGTCAGGGGGGTTGGAACTAGATGATCTTTAAGGTTCCTTCCAACCCTGACAATTCTATGATTCTATACCTGACTATAGCTGGTTTACTCTATCTGGTAGGGAAGTTTTACACTGTCAACACAGAAGAGATCTTTTTCTGTGTTTTGCCTAATAACTTATTGGAAAAGCTTATCTGCCTTGCATCCCTATCTAGTTTTTTTTGTGGAGGAATGTGACAGGAGTCTTCAGTAGGTTCTTGACACTGCAGATGAGGTTACTAAGACACAGCAATCTGGAATCTGATCTCAGGTTTCCAGGACGTGGGTAAGCCTGATCTTGAAAGGTCTGGGAGGATGATCTATTAATCTTCCCTAAGGATGTTTTGTTTCTCACGGAACCGATCTCTTCTTTCTGTTTGCTCCTCCTTTGAGGTCGTAATCCCCTGTTTGTGATAGCAGCAGGATTCCCACAGCAACAGATTATGATGTCACAGGCAGTGATTTATGAAGCCATAGGATGGACAAGCAGGAAGAAAGGCTGTTGTGAGACAGCCCTGTCTGCAAACTCTTTTTGTAATAATTGCCCAAGTGGGAGGAAACTCATCTCACAGAAGTTATATTTTAACCGTCTAAGTGACTGGTTATCAATGTGACTGAGCATGGATATTCAACAGCAGGTTTTCTGCTTTAAAACCCATTCATAAATCCTGACCGAGTGCACTAAAATCCTTTGAGGTGATTTCACAAATGTTGCTAACAAAATGAGGAGAATGCCTTGGCATGGACAGCAGCTATATCAAATGTCTCTGTAAACTGATGGAAGAGACACTGGGAGTGGCAGAAGGCTGCTCGAGGGACATCCTAAGCAGTGACTGTTCCTGAGGTGGCACCACATCTCTTTCACAGCCTCAGGGCAAGCAGGGACTCTGCACATTTTCTGAAAAATCTTTGGTTCTTCATGAATACTTCCTTGGCTCTGTCTCATCTGGGTTGACTGGTTCTGAGCAAGACTCATTTCCCATTGCAGACACATCCATGAGACAAGGACTCTAAGACAGAGCTCTGCAGGATTTCTCCCCCAGTGGGTGAGCTGTAGATCTTCAGGTCTTGTGAGTGTTCAGCTACGTGCTGTGGTGTTGGGCTCGGCTGAGATGTTCACACTTCCTGGTCATCTATCCCATCCTTGTTCTGAACAGAGACGACAGCAGATTTGTCTTTTCAGACGGGTGTGGCACCCGGGTCACAGAACAGAAGAGTGACTTTGGAGTGCTGTGAAGATAGAAGGGGTCTGTCTGCCTGTATACACTTTAGGAACTGAGTCTGTGGGGTTTGCTCTCAGAGTGTGGCCCTTGACTGGTCTGCACACTGTTCCCAAACTTGTCCTTACTGTCCTTACCTCAAAGTGACCAGAACATTGTTTTGAATCTTCCTTGTACAGTTACTGACAGGCATTTGACCTGGAATTTTACTGAGATGTAACCAAGCGAGACTTGTGGATGAAATTCCTCAGCAATGGCACTTGTGCCCTTTTAGTGGGATTTTAGTCCAAGTTCTGGACCTCAGCTCTCCCTGTGGTTTAGCTTTGAGTTGAATTCAAACCAGAAGGAGCACATTTTCCAGGTCAAAATCAGGTGCTCTAAAGAATAGGTGGATTTCCATAAGAAATCTGAAATGCAAAATTGTCTTTGCCTTGCATATGAGATGTCTACCAGGTCAATACAACAGAAACATGCTCTGATGTAAAAAAATGTAAAAGAATGTGTATTTTTAATCCATTTCTTTTAAAGAATAAAACCCTTATGAAAATCACAATGAAAACTATAAGTTGGCGTCAAGTCATTCGATTGTTGTAAGCTCGTTGCTGATTTTCCCCATGGTCACAACCCATACATAAATGGATAAAAAGATAAGAGTCTTGTAGCCATACAAATCACACAAACTTCACCTTCATGAAAACAGTGTTGTTGGTTTTTTTCCTGCTGCAGACATAGGCTTCAATTTTACAGTGACATGAGCCAGAGATTTCACTAAAAGGTCCCAACATCTTTCTGCATCTGCTGTTTGTCACTGTCCTCCCACTGCTCTTTCTGTAATTCTGGCAAAGCAATCCATGTGAACTCTTATGAACTTCACCAGAGAAATCATAGAATCATTTCTGTTGGAAAAACCTTTAAGATCATCAGGTCCAACTTGGCACTGCCAAGTCCACCACTAAACCATGTCCCTGAGCACCACATCTACACATCTTTTAAATAAATGGTGAGATAAAGGCAGGAACTGGCAGCCTACAGTGATAGGTGCAAGATCATTTTTGTTGGCATGAGTTCTGACTGATACTGTCTTAAAGTGCATATGAAATGACAGTTACATTTACATATCTGTGTGTTGGCTTAAGTTCTCCTCATACTGTTGCTTGTACAGATCATATCTCTATGAAATTAAAATTTACCCAGAACGTTTTACAGGCCTGTCCCAAAATACTAATCCTGGAACCAGCTGAGTCTTGATTTCAGGCTCAGTTCTTTTCTCCATGTCTACTCCAGTTTGGATCTGAGCATCCATCATTTGTCCTAAAGTCAGCCTTTGAGTTTTATGCATGTAGGATAAATGCTGGGTAGCAGAGAATTCAGAGGATTTGGTGACTGCTGCTAGACTTTCAAGACAACTCTGATTATGATGCTTGATTTACTACTTCTTGTTGGAATTCTGTAGACATTCTGATTTTGAAGAAGCACTAAACAGCTGTGGCAGTAAAAGAGATGGGCAGACACAGCAGGCAGAGCCAACACACGGTACTTGATGCAATTCCCTAAGACTGTTATTGATATATGCTTTAGTATCATTCACTTTAAGAAGGTCATTCAAACCAATGCTATTAAAAAAAAAAATTAACAAATTAAGTAACGATCATACTGATATTTTGGGAGTTCCTCATTTCTTGAAAAATGAGTTGTCATGTGATTTTAAATTTACCACAAGCACAGTCAGTAAGTAAAAACACATCCTCCTTTAAAGAGTATACTAATTTGTGCTCAAATTTCCAAAGTTCACGGGTTTTTACTTTGCTTATTTAAAACTTGTTCAGCTCTTATGAACTACTTCATCCTCAGTCACAGAAAAAAACCCATACACAAGTGTTAAAATGATTAGTCTCTAAATATTTTGAATGCCAAGTGTGAAATGAATAATGAAACAAAGAAAGTATGTTTCTTGAACATGAAGGCTTACAGGCTTACACCCACACTTTCCTTAAATAACTCTTATAGTGGAACTTTAACTATTTGCTTTGTATATCTCTCAGCCCACACTGTTGTTTCTTAGGACCGGTAAAGTCCTGCCGCTTGAGGATCCAAAGTGACTTTATAAATACGATCAGATCACAAGGAGTAGGTAGATTTCATGACCTCCATTCCAGGGATATGGGCCCTGATTCACAGAAGTTTAGGTGGCATTCTCAAGGACAGAGAGGAAGCCAGTGAGAGAGACAAGAAGCCCAGAGTTCCTGACCTCTCTATCCTGCTCACTAATCACAAAACCGCATGTCTTCTGCATACCTCAGAGATTTTTCCATTGCTGCTGAGGAACTGACTGTTCAGAGATGTCTCTGTACTTGGTTCTTTCTGCAAAATTCCCTGGGTAGCAAATATAATCTAACAAAAGGTTTAAGGTGAACAGTGAAAAGGACAGAATTTCTGCCACTTCAGCCTGTGGAAATGCAAGAGGTATGTTCCTGCCGTGTGGGTCCATGACAGACACTTTTCACAGCATTACATCTCCTTCCCTTTGACAACAGCCTAGGGCATGTACCTGGGAAAGGTAAACATCTGTTAAGGCTGAAGGATCTGGGCACCAGCACTGATTTTCTTGCCAGTCATAGGTACCAGCTAGACTGTGTGTGCTCCAGTGATCACAGTATCGCCAGAGCTGAGTGCATTTTGACAAGCCACAAAGATTACGACCCCCTGGGAACCAGCCCATAAAATTTACAGCAACCTTCAAACTGCTCTAATTTTGTTTGTAAATAAAGACAAAGAATTAAACAGCCATAAGAAACTCCCTTATGCCTCTCTTCTGTCTGAAAAAGGAAATAATTCCATGGTCTATGAAAGAAAGTCCGTCTACATGGGATGGTGCTTATTTATATTCCAAAAACATTCTACATACCATCCGATATTTTTTCTGGGTTCCCTTGAACTCAAATTAGGTCTAAGAACAAAGATGCATTTCTTGGGTTTCCCCAAGTTCGTATCCCTTAGTCAGGCATGACAGTTCTTCAGGGTTTTTTGACCCAGGTTTTCTCTGTGTGGTGCTAGAGACCTTGTTGTGGCTTCTTGGTGATGACTACAGGGAGGAAAAAGAGTCAAAGTTGTCTTCCAAATAAATCCTTTCTTGTTTCACTGCAATTTGTAATACTGTTTTTTAGTCGTTTGCTAGCACATAGTGAAATAAATGTAGCAAGTGACACCTCCTAACTAGGCATAAGTAGGAAAAAATTCTTGGGATGACTGAATCCTCTCCATCCCCCATTTAAAGCAAGCAGCTGGATCGTGTAATCCCTTCCATAAAGTGAAAACCTTTAAAACCCCTTAACCTTTTTTTGTCTTGCTGAAAAGATGATCCGGAATTTCATAACTCTAATGATTCTTCGTAATTTCTTCACTACAGTCGCTGTTGTTAACTTGGAGCAGTGTGAAAATGCTTGAGCTAATTTTAAACAAGGAGTCTTCAGAACAATCTAGCTGGGCAGTGATGCGCAGCATGTGGTCTCTTGGTTTGCTTCTCAGCAAGTAGAATTATTATTTAGCTGTGTCTACATCACAAGAAGCATGGTTGAATATGACCAAATCTCTAGAATGAAATTTAGTGCTGAGAAGTCCACACCCACGTTGCAAACAATTTGGGGATTTTACCTACTCTGCTTGGTTGAGTCTGACCCCTTGAATTGAACTCCCATCAGTGGGTGAAGCTCAGCAGGTGAACTTTCATCACATATTCCAGATTAATTTCATCTGAAAGGAGTCCATCTGGTGCCCTCTAAAACTATTCTG
Organism: Todiramphus chloris collaris; assembly: GCA_025345505.1. Classification (NCBI taxonomy): domain Eukaryota; kingdom Metazoa; phylum Chordata; class Aves; order Coraciiformes; family Alcedinidae; genus Todiramphus; species Todiramphus chloris. The sequence continues at coordinate 4,202,919 of JANVCC010000048.1, read as the reverse complement.
CAAGGTGAAGCAATCAGGTCAGGAAATCTGCTTCAAAATTGATCTGAATTAAAAGACTGATGTAAACATACCTTCTGCTTTCTTAGGCCAAACAAACCACATGCATCTGTGTGTGGATACAGACACAAGTGAGTGTGAGAGAGCACCTTGCTGTGCTCTGAATGGTCCAGATGTGACCCAGCTGGTATGGAAGTGAGAGTGCTGTGATCTGGCTATTATACTCTAAGGAGAGCTTAAGTTGGTCTCTATCCTCTCACTTAGTCTTGTTCTCAGTCTCTTCTAAAATGAAATCTATTCTCCATGCTAAAGTGGGAGCAATTTTCCTGGCCTGCGCCAATTTTAGTATGTCTTTTTGGAACACGGATAAACAGAAGTGGCCATGCTACTCTAGATGAGGCCAGTGTTTGGAGCTTGTCATTTGGATTCTGCAAATGCTAGTAGACATCACTACATCAGTTAGAGGCAGTTCTCATTTCAAAGCTATTTCAGCAATTGTATCAGATAGAAATTTAGCCATCAGCTACAAATAAGACAGGCAGACACTGCAGAATAAAAGAATTACAGCATTCTGTACCATGGCTCACCAGCCAACTCTGAGCAGCACCCAGAAAAAGAATGTGTATATAGTTAGAACTGATCCATAGTCTAGACTATATGAAATAGCCAGGCCATATTTTCTATCAGCTATAAATCTATTCATCTAAGAAAAAGTTACAGAGGAAAATCTATTGGGAAGAGCACATAGATCTGCTGTTATGTCCCCTACAAGATATTACTGGGACAGATTTTAGAACACTTCCCTCTCCAGCTACTCAGATCTCAACACCTGGAGTTTGAAACGGGCCATTGACAGGCCAATTAGGACTCTGATGGGGTGATTAGGTTGAAGAAAGTGAATATTCCAGGGTTGTACGTTTTCACAGAATTTCTCTTGTCTAATGGACCCTTCATCCCTGCCCACATATCCCATTACTTTGCATTTATGCACCACAGGCAGAAAACGTTAACTATCAGTAGGAGAGAAGGCAGATGGGAGAGAATATGCCTAGCTGCAAAATAAAAGATTGAAAGGACAAAGAATAATGGAAAAACTTCTATCTTTGACAGCTATACATCTTAAATACATAAAAGACTTAAAAGTTGGAAGGCAGCATACTCCCAAACACTTCACTGTTGCTGTCATTGGGCACTTCATGTCAGAAATATGATTCTGACTGACATTTGTGGGAGTAGCATTCACAGGAAGGATTGTAGTGAACAGTAGCTTTGATTTGGCATATCTATATTGTACCATACAACATACTATAGATACTCCCAAGCCAGCTCCTTGTCTGGTTTCAGGATAATGTTCTATCTTTGATAATTAGCCGTGCTGAGATGCAGAGTTATATTCTTAGGGTCCAGTGCTATATAAATGTAGCTGTTCTATCTCCAGGAGCTGAGCTAGTGATTCTACATCATCCCTCTCCTCCTCCTGTGCAGAATACTCAGGAATATAGTAGACTGGTAACAGCCAAAGGTGTAGTATTGTGCTGGAAGGTGTGGATATGTCCTCAGCTGGTGATGCTGCAGAGAATGAGAAGTTTATCTGCACCATTTTCTCTATGTCTTGTCTTCCTATTTCTTCTTTCCACATAAGGAGGACATTTGGTTTCTGTGTGGTTTTTACCTAGTTTTGAACTAACTCACACACCTTAGGTTCAAAAGTTTACCTTCAGAATTACTGGTCTCACATTCTCCCAGGATGAAATAGGGGCAGAAGGCTCAGAAGGAGTGATTTCCAATAGAGAAAGAAAAGAAAAAAAAAAAAAAAAGGAAAAAAAAAGAAAGTATGAACAAGAATGTTGCAGAATTGTAAATAAACTTCGATATGAGCAGAATGAGGGAAAAAAAAAAATGAAGCAAGGAATGGAAAAAATAATGCAATTAATATGTTCTTTGGCCAAGGCAAGGGGCAACCTGGCTTTAAGGACCGTCTGCCACACGCTGGCTTTTTATCAGTTCGAGTTGTGCCAGTGTGGGTTCTTTCTGTTTTAATTGTGTAATGGAATCATTCTGAGAAAAAAAAAAACCAGGGAGGCTAGCAACCTTACAGCTCTCAGCAAATAGCTTTAGAGTAGCTGTCATTCTTCCTTTGATTTCTAGCCGCCTCTTAGAAACTTTATTCCCTCACTAGTGATGTAGTGAGCCCAGGACTTACATGCTCTGTGTTGGACTCTGGCCAGTGGTACTCAAACTGCACATACTCCTTGCCAGATCTGCTGAGAACCCGCGATGACATTTTTGGAAGGACAGGATGTCTCTCAAGAGTTCAGGGAACGGGTGGATTATCTGTCACTGTAAGTGTGTGTGATCTAAGTAATTGCTTGGTCTCGGTTCGCAGTCTGGGCTGAGGTGCTGGTTCGTTGCTCTGATCTCTGAACCAGGGAATCCATTTCAAGAGCTCGGGAGATGCCCTGCTTCTGTCCACCATATTTTCACAATCAGTTTCTGAGTTAAAGAGAGGGTCTTAAAAATGAAAAAAGCTTAGATGCTTTGTAGTCGTCTGTACCATAAAATGAACTAAACTTCCATGACCTTCTGGGTCTTATACAAAGACCCTTGAAGCAGGGTTAGCCTGAGGGGTGGGTTAGCTGGGCAGCTGCCCGGCATGCTTAAGACCAGAGTGCAGGGCTGAAATTCTAGGTTAATGTTTATCCCCAATCAATTAGCGTTTTGGAAAGGCATGAAATTCTGGCTTGCCCTGGGCACTGTTTGACTAAAGGCCAGCCATGGCTGGGAGCCCCAGAAGGTTGCAGATCTTGGCTCTGCGGGAGGCCCGGCTATACAGCAGCAAACAAGCTTTCCTCCAAAGACCCTCAGTGCTCTGTTCAAAAGAATTTTTCATCCTCCACCTGTGGCAATGAAAGAGGGTTGACAGATGGGCTGTTGTAATGGGCTGGTGTGTAAATAACATGCGTTTAGAAGAAAAGCTGAGGGTGTGTATTTACAGGGGACTTACATGGATTTTCATTGCAGATGAGGATGGCTGCAGAAGAGCCACTGCTGACCTGCTGCATTAATTCCCTACGCAGAACAAAGTATTCTATTTTTCTTCACTAGCTTCTGTTGGAAAGTAAATACAACGAGTCGGAGAGGGGAGGGAAGGAGATGCTTTGAAATAACACTTGGCCTGCGTATTAATGGTCACTTTTTAATAATCTGGCCTGTCAAACCTCAGACTTGCAATGGCATTTTCACAGAACAAAGGGCAATGCATGCAAACTGGAACACAGGAAGTTCCGCCTCAGCATAAGGGAAAACTTCTTTCCTGTGAGAGTGCCAGAGCCTGGAAAAGGCTGCCCAGAGAGGATGTGGAGTCTCCTGCTCTGGAGACTTTCAAGATGTGTTCTTGTGCAGCCTGCTCTAGGTGAAGCTGCTTTGGCACGGGGGTTGGACTCAGTGATCTCCAGAAGTCCCTTCCAACACCTACCCTTCTGTAGTTCTGTGATTTGTACTCATGTGCAAAGGTTTTGGGTGATTCTACATCATCCCTCTCCTCCTCACATCCCTGTGCAGAATACTCAGGGACATAGTAGACTGAGAAATCAGGAGCAACCAAAGAAAATATGTCATTTCAACAAAGCAGTGAGGAGCTTACAGGAAAAATATGATTCCAAATAAAATTAGCAGACAGGGAGGTGAGCTGGAGTAGCAGAAGTGCTGGAGGGGCCACTCTGAAGGACATTGAGGAGAAAGCAGGAGAGGTGATGAGCACTGGTCCCCGTGTGACCTAACAGGCAGGTGGGGATGGCTGGCTACCCTCTCCACTGCTGCTCTCAGCAGTGTGTCAGCTGGCAGGGCTGGGAGCTGGTAACATAGCACTGACAGGGGGACGAGCAACATGTGGTTTCACTGGCAAAGGATAGCTGTTCCCACGGGACTTCAAAAATTTTGATATATATAGAAGCAGGTCTGGCTCTCAGGCACAAAGCCAGCAAGTAAGAAAAGAGTCAGTACACATGTCCATGTTAGTACTCCCTTCTAATGGGGACCCAGCCTCTGTGAAAACCCACTCTCTCAGGTCTGCCTAGAGCAGCTCCTGATTGCTGTCAAGCAAGTTGTGTGTAGGACCACCAGAGACAAAACTGTCCCTCATCTTTTCTTTGCATACAGAATAAGCCCACATTTCTGTTTCCACTTCAGGATGATATACTCTGGCTGACAGTACAGAACAATTGCAGCCAACCAGACGGCACCGTGACAGTCCATGGGGCTATTTTTGGAGGATGAGAAAGTTTGCTGGAATCTGTACCAAATACCGATGGGTTCAGCCAGCAGGGAAAGTTGGTGCCATTCAACTCAGGTGCATCAACTTTCCCAAGCCTTCACTGCTGGCATTTTGCACAGCAAAGGATTGGCTCTAAGTGAAATATTTAGAGGGGTATTAAAGTCCTTCTCGTGCTGTTGACTGTGCTGACAGCAGGAGCAGCCCTGTTTCCTGGGAAGATGGTAGCAGCCATGATTCTTGTAGTGGATCCTTCCTCTCCCCAAAAGAGAAGTCATGTGAATAAGTGGAGCAGTGAATTGGTTTTGACTGGATGAGGGGTGAGTCAGCTCTTGAAACTGTCATCAAATTAGTGTGGAATTAGGATATCCAGGTCCTGTAGAGGAAGACAGACCTAAGGAAGAGGTCAGCTTTGTCTGATGTCTCAAGATTAGGCCTAAGTTTGTCTTCCTGGGCATTGAATCTCAGTTTTATTTCAGCTCCCAAATGAAGAGTGTACCCATTAAAGATAATTTTACTTCTGTGCAATTCAGTGAGCAATTTGTGTCTTCCAAACACACAAAAATGTACAATCAGTTTTGTTGATCGTTCTTTCCTGATTCCAGTCAATTGTTAATAATCATATTGTCATCTTTTTAGAGTTGGCACCAAAACTTCATTCATTCCACTTAGAAAGAACCACCACCAACCTATTACAAAACCTGTCATTATCGCACAAAGTCATATTCTTGACATCTCTTAAGTAAAGGTTTATTTTACCCTTCAAAAGTCAATCTGCACATCTGACTAAACGTCTTCAGAACTGTACACTCTGGTCCTGTTGAATATTTAGGAAAAGAGGAGTTGGCTTAAGAAAAATAATTGTTTTAGTTGGAAAATGAGTCACCTTCTTTTCTGTGGATGGGAAAACGTGAGTTTCTTTCCTTAAAAATTGAAATAGAGGGTGGAAGAAAAAAGATGAAGCATTTCCTGTGTACTGTATCTGATTATATCAGTATCAGAAAATGACATCTGAATCAGTTCTCTGTACGTTTCATTTCAAGCTCTGCATTTTTCATTTTTTTTAGCTCTAACATACTGGCAGGGTGATGGGGATCAAGCTAGGATCCTGGATAGCTTGTAAAAAAAAAAGTCCTTGAAACTGTTTGATTCAGGGATTTACAACCAAGTGTATGCTACCTGACAATTTTGGCTTGGCTGTCAGACTTGGTTCCACCATTAACCCAGGTGCAAGAATCTAATGTGTATGCTTATAGGCCTTAGCAACCATACTTAGAAACATAAAAGTGTTGGAAGAATCTTTCAGGTTTTTCAACAATTGAATCTACCCTGTTTATTTCCCTTTGTCACTAGCTCTGGCCATGCATATATGGTATTTACTAGACAATCTTGTGACTATTGAAAGCAATCATACAAATGCTACTGTAGAGAACGCAGATATTTTTTTTTACTATCTCAGAAAAAATCTCCACATGATGGTGGAATATGTGTATGAGTCCTTTCTGCTACAGGTTTTACCTCTTTGACAGCCTTGACCACACTGTGTCATTATTAGAGAACCAAAAACTGGTCTCTTGATTTAAAGAAATAGGCATAATTTGTGAATGTTTTGTCAGAATAATTTATTAAATATAAAACTCAGTTTCCACAAAATCAAAAATGGTCATTTCAGTTTTATACCCCTCCCCCCATAAAAAAAAAAGAAAAAAAAAGAAAAAAAAGAAAAAAAAAGAAAAAAAAAAGAATAATCATGGTTTCTTTCATAACTCAGGAGATCTGGAGAATGGAAGTTACAGATATGTCTTATCTGTGCAGTCACTTTCCACGGTCACTTGTCACAAGCCAGGAAAGGTATCAATTTACCAGTCAGTGGCCAGCAGTCAGAGCAGATATATATCTGATCATCACTGAAATTAGACAAGGATACAGAAAATTCAGTTAATAAGTGGCTTTCTTTAATACAAAGAAATTTTGATTGCATGTAGCCAGATAGTCTTGGACCTTACCTTATGCCTTCAGGTCAGCTTTGGGTCAACTGTGTCAATAACTGAACTGGAGCTTAGTGAAGTACGTTGGGTCTGGCACAACTAAGCACAACTACTCAGTGGAGTTAAGCCCTGTAAAGAATGTTTTCGTTGGGTTATGCTGATGCAGTCAAAGGGAAAAGGGCAGGGAAGCCATGTGTGACAGAAAACAGGAGCCACACTTCATATATACTGCTGGACTTGCAAGGTGAATTTCAAAGGGATGATTTTGAATTCCTGTGAAAGAAGTAAGCAAGATACTTTTCTTTAGTCCAACCATAAAAGATTGGTCCTTAACCAGAAGGAATATTAGATATAATTGGTCATCACAGGTACTCAGCTCCACAAATTAGCTCTGCAATTCTTTCAATAGTTGTCTTTTAAATCTGAAGTATTTCTATGATTTCAAGGGTAGAGTTCATTTTGCCTTAATTGAACCATTAAAAATGAGGTGTCTAAGCTGAGTGGATAGTTTAGCCTCCTTCTAGAGTCACTGGGGCAAAACAGGTACGTGTGCAGGGTGTTGTTTATATGATAGCTGGAGTGACTTGCTCTCTCGCAGCATCTAATTTAATTCACATTCATGACAGAGTGAACCTAGACAACTTAGACTAAACATGTCACATATTAGTCAATTCGAATTTGGTGAAATTAATCCTCCTGGTTGTCCTAAATTCCCACTCTAGGCAGACTTGCAAAGCAGTTGAAGACATGTCACTGGCATAAATCTTGCCATAAGTCACATGGATTCTTCTACAGAGATCAGTGCTTTCTATAGCAAACCTAGATGCTGATCTGCCTCTAATAAAGCCAGGAAACAACAATGCAGCAGGTGATTCTTTTCATCAATGGATAGAACAACCAATCTGTGACAGAAGTTAGGCTTCTTCCTAGGTCTAGGTGGATTTGATCCTTCCTCTCCTTTCTCCTTAAATCTCTCTTCAGCACTAACCTGAGTGGGAAAGTGTGGGCACCCTCAGCCTCTCATCCTGAGGCTATTCTGCTTTATATGGCCAATTTAAAAATTCACTGAGAAAGAGAGAAAGCAAGTACCAAGTAACAGAGGCTGGTCTAGAGAACTCTCTCATTTATGATAATGTTTTACTATTATACATTCCTGCGAGCGATTTAAACCCTGGGATTTAGAGTCACTGTTTAAATGGGTCACATAAAGCAGAAGAACTTCAGTATACTGGAACAAGACCAAACGTTCACAAGCCCCCTAAAGCTCTTTTTAATGACTATGATGCCTAAGGGGAGCTGGAATACTAGGGCTTAAATTCATTATTCAGAAAAGGGAATTCAACGCAGAACACCATATTCTAGATGAGTGTCTCAGCCCCTGAAAATTCTGGAAAATAAGGGTGAGGGATAACAGCATTTACTTCTACAGCTGGTTTATATATAAAAAAAACCCCAGACAGTTTATTACCTAGCTTTCCTAGAGAAATCAGTGCAGCAATATGTGCCCAAACCCTGGGGATCAAGGAAGGAGGATGTGGAACTCACACTTTCATTGTCATTTCTTACTGTCTATTTTAAGAAACTCCAGTTCAGCAGACCATGTTGTTTTAGGTAGAACATCTTCCAAGATTATCCATCTCAGTGTTTTGTGTATACAGCAAACCTGGATGCATAACTTAAAGACTAGATGCTACGGTGCTCTAAAGTGCAATTCTCTTATTGACCTAATTTTAGAATTACAGAATACCAGTAAACCCTAGGTAGTAACTTCCCAGCACTTCAGTTTGAATTTGGCCTTATGATCTAACTTGTCACACCCTGAAGTACATTGCCAAGATACAAACCTATTCTATGGGAACTTTGGGGATTTTGATTACATTTCATGTCATTACACTCCTGTCCACTGCAGTTCAGGTCTGGAATACTGATTATTATTTCTGTTGCCCTTGTGCAGTTTTGAGGGTAAAGTGTTTTATAATAAATGATGGGAATTTTATTTATCTGCTAGTATAGTATTATCACTGGGACATAAGCTTTGGAGAAATCTAAGTGGTTTGTGTTTAATGCGTTTCTTTATATACTGACCTGTGTTATCATAATGCATGTAACATATTTTTTAAATAAACACTCACATAAGCTGTAGATCAATGAGTTTTTCTTACATGGGAAGATTGATTTTCTGGAAGCCTAAGGCTTAAATATGACTACCTGCTTAATTTAATTTGTAGTGAAGCGTTTGAACTCTTAGCCCAGTCATTTTGCTTGTGTAAGGCAGCCTCTTCGCAGTGATGGTTACATTATAGTATGTGACAAAAGTCTGAGATAGGTTTAATATAAGTTAGAATCAACTTAATACAAGATGACCCCCAGAATTTCCAGAGGGACAGAACGTAGTCTTTCAACAGCTGGCGAAATAATTCCTTTTGAAATGGTATCAATTGGGATACTGAGACTTCCAAAAGAGTGTAATATATTAAATGTCAATCAACATGAGTTTATGAAAATAGTTCTTGTCAAACCAACCAGATGTCTCTCTCTGATGGGATTACAAACTGGGTTAATAAAGGTAAATAACATCGTTACAATATACATAGATTTATGTCAGGCAGTCATCTGAGCGCCCAGCAAATATTTCTTTAAGAAAATGTAATGACTAAAAATCAACACAGCACACATTATGTTTATTAGAACTGGCTAACTGGTAGGTCTCAAAAAGTAAACAGTGAATCATAACTGAACAAATATGGATTTTGATCCTTGGAAGAGAGAGGAGGAGTTGGGCAGCTACATCTTCTTTATATTTTGTATCTGTATGTCTGTAGCTACACTAATGGGTCCAGTTCTGGAGTTCATCATCTTACAATAGTTTGCAAATTGGGGAGGCAAGAGAAGCAATCTGGGGGAGAAGAACAGGAATGGTTAAAGAACAAGAAAACAAGGATTGTAAATTCCATGAGTTCAATCTCCTGTTTATCAAAGGAAAGGTTGAAAGATGACATAATCACAGTTTTTAAGTATCTCCATGGAGAAAATACATTTGATAATTAAGAGTTCTTCAGTTCCACAGACAAAGACATAACAAGATGCAGTAAATGTACACTAAAGCAGGAAAAAACACAGATTTAGAGGCATTAGTTTTGTAAAGAAGATGATTAAATCCTGGAACAATTTAGCAAAGATTGTGGTGAAACCTCTGTCCCTGGAAATCTGTAACTCAGAACAGGACATCTTTCAGAAATATTGGATTAGATTAGCACAGTGGTTCCTCACAGTTTGAGAATCTGAGAAACACTTGGGTGACTTAACTGTTCAGCCTGCTTCTGTTTAATTGGATATATGTCTTTTGTATCTGTACCATTTTGTGCCCGCTCAAAAGCGGTAGCATAGACCAAAACCCCTCTCTAAGATGAGAATGTGTTTATATACTGGTGCACTTTGTGGGTTACCATAAAACTTAAACTACTCCTTTAAGTAGTTCAAAATGAAATACAGTCTCTGGCAGCAGCAGGATGTACACAGCTGTAGCATGTGTGCTTGTCATGTCATACCCCTAGCAAACATTCAGATCCTGGCATGCATTTTCTTAACATAAATAGTTTAGAGTACATGTTCATTCTCTGGGAGAGAAAAAAATTGCTCAGTCTACTGTAGCAACCTTGACCAATGGGGATTTAATGCCCTCTTTAGAGAAGCTGTCTCAATGACACAGCTCTACTGGCTTAGTCTATCATTTAACAGCTCTCAGAAGCAGCTCAGTGGCTTGGTCAAGATTTGGACTACAAGCTGCCCAATGGTAATACCAGACTGTGTGCCGTGTGATGAGAGCATTCAATCTCCATCTCTGAGAAGAGTGAGATTTAAGACTATATTTTAATCTTAGAATAATGGAATTCTCTATATATATTTTAATGACTAATGGTCATTTAATGAAACCAGATTTGAGACCCTCTTTGCTGGTGCTTCTCCTCAGTGGTGGTGAGTCTGTTAGCAGCTCTGACTCAGAGCTGGAAAGGGGCCCTCATCCAGCCTACTGGCAGCGCTCACTCCCATCTCCACCCACCCTCACAGCTTCAGACCTGGATGCTCCAACCTGTGCTTTGTTAGCCATTCTGCCATTCTGCTTCTGCCATTCTTAATGCTATTATGTGGTTAAAATAAGAGAAAACATGTGTGTCACCTTTTTTTTTTCTTTTTTATATGATTCCTGGCCTCTTGGCCATATTCTAATTCACATCATTGCATTTTCTCTCTATGTTCTTTCTTCCGTTTCAGTTGGTTGCAGCATTTCTTCATATTTGGTTCCTAATAATACGCAACTACCACAACATGTAAAAAAAGAATGTAGATATTTCAAAAGAAAGGATTAGCCATTATATGAATTATAAGGATAACTGTGGTTTCTTCAGGACATAAATCAATCCACATTCTTTAGGATATAAATCACAGACTAAATGTCTGAGACTTAAAGGGGAAAATTCCCTCACCAACATGTTGTTGCATAATTGCCTATTATGGAAGTTTTACGTCTTCCTCTGAAGCATCTGGTACTGGTACCATTAGTTTGATCTGGAATGGAAATTCCTGTGCGCCTTTGTGGAGCATTCCTGTGACAGTTCAGCAGCTGCTCAATTCCATCTCGTACAGGGCAGCCAGATGTCCCACTGCTTTAAGGTTGTCCCACTTTTCAGCATCCTATTCTGCTGCCTTTGCTTGCCTTAGGAAAGGCTAGCTAACCTTAGATTTTCCCATTGTAAAAATGTGAAATATATTAAGTATGTGAAAAATAGGTACCGCAATTTTTGTGTTATCTAATGCCTTTCACAATGGGACATAAAACTACCCACAATGTGGTTGCGACACAGGAGGCAACAGGTCACAGTCAGGCAGTTTTTAGAAATCTGGTACTCAGGAAAACATACAGAGAAAAAGTATTGCTTTCCAACTAATTTCACATCCTGTTTTATGTCTGTCTTACTGCAAAGAGGGATATGGGTTGTAAATCACGATCATGGCAACAGTGATCACTATAATTAATTTTGTATAATGTTTTCTATTCCAGTCCTTTATTTTCAGTAGTTCATAACTTTCTAAAGCTTTCACTTATTGATTTTGCATAAGGGAAGGAAATGAAAAGAAAAAAAAAAATCCTGTATTATTTTTTATTGATAAACAGTTATGGTCACTGTTTTCAAATGGCTCCGCTACTCTCTGTAATGTTACTCTGCTATAGCTGTGGGCAAACAGCTGCCCTTGAGATTGCTGCAGACTTTTTGAAGTAGACTTTTATTTTTTGAAGCTTGGAGCATTATGGGGTTAAACCTTAGTACCAATGCATAGGCTACCATAATTATAAATTATTTCACTTTTTCTAGACACAAACAAGGTTGAAAGACATAAGGTGGGTTCAGAATGTTGGAAGATGTCTATTTCTGAAATAATTGTCCCGAGTTTTTTTTACAGTCAGTGGTGATGTAATCAATATGGCCATTGCAAACCATTCTCATGTAGACATGCCAAAGATACTGTCTGAATTGCTACCTAAAAATACCCATTTTAGCTGGCTAAAGGGAGATTAGAGTGAGGAGTTTAGGTGTCTGTGTTAAGATGCCTAAGGTATAGACACCCATATTCACTTTGATCTGTTCTTCCATCTCCCTGGGTTAATATTTTTACAGAGACCAGATAGTCTCTTGCCTTTTTTTAAAATATGAAATCTCTTATGATTCACTTAGGTGGGATTCTCCATACACTTCAGCAAGAATGTTGATGAAGCAACTTCCATGGAGCTCCTAAGGTTTCCCCTGATGGATGAATGGATTCTTCAGCAGTTGCCACAACTAAATGAAAAAAAGTTTCCAAAGCGTCTCGGTCCAAGGATATGTTCTCAAGCACACATTGGTGAAGACAGAGCAACATGGTAGGGCTTAGTAGATTGGAAACTCCTCCTAGAATGTTCATTGCATTTTCGTCTCCCAGTCCTCCTCTTCTTTTTACATCTCTCCTCTTTAACAACTCCTTCTGTCTCCTCTTCTGTAAGCTATTCTATCTAATCTCTCACCATTACCACACAAAAAGATTTAACAAATCCACACAAAATCACCACACAGAAGGTGAAAATTCACATACTTGTGCTTCTTTTCCTTATCCTTTCTCTTATTTGTCAGCTGGGACACTACAAGGTTTAAATGTGTGCTGCAGTCAGTCAAACTCAACGATTTCTAGGTGAAGCTTGATCATTCACTTCGCCACTGGGACAGAGAAGAATAAGCTTCCATGTCTGACAGTAGTATCAGCTTATTGCCTTCCTGCCTCCCTGTTTATAAATAGCCAAGAAAAAAATTCGCAGGTCCCTTTCCTGATCCAGGTCACTGTGTCAGCCCAGTCTAGGTCATGGACAGGTACTCCAGCCACGCTGAGGGTGTGCAGCACATACAAGCTGGTTAAACCAGCACTGCCTCAGAGACAAATGTCAAAAATGACCTCAGAAACAAAGTAGGCAGTAAGATAAGAAAATACGCTGATGATACAAAGTTATTCAGACAAGGGCAGACTGTGAAATTTTACAAAGACTGAGTGACTGGGCAATACAGTGATAGATGAAATGCAATGTAGATATATGTAAAGTGATGCACATAAGGAAAAGCAGTCCCAGCTTTACTTATAAAAAGGTCTCTGAGGTGTATTAGGGTTTGAAAAGTTCCAAAGAAGGGCAGCAAGGATGATCCCTTTTTTTCTGAAGTGGTTTCTGCACAAACAGCAACCGCATAGAATGGAGCTCCTCAGTTTGGAAAAGAAACTTGGGGAGGATTTGATAGAGCTTAGAGTAATTATGGCTGACATGAAGATTGACAGCTCACTTTCTTTGCCAAAAATGAGAACTGGGGCCATTATGTGCATGCACTGAAGACCAGGTTCAGAACATACTGAAGAGGATGGTTCTCCACGTGGCAGGCAACGGATGTGTGGGACAGCTTGCCAGAGGGTGTTGTGCATAAAATTGGCACAATATCAATAGGCAGCTGGACAAATACTTGCAAGAATTGCCCTCTGGAGATTACTAAATAGGAAAATGTCATCAAGATGAGGAAATCCTTGAGCTGAAAATAGTTCCAATCTGAATATGCAAAGCATTACACATGCTTGCTCTTTCTTGGATTTTTACCTGTGGCTACTGATGGACACAAGCTAATGAACTATCTGCCTAAGCTAGAACAGCTGGTGTTGCATTCATCTAACTATGGCCTTGTGAGCAGGAATTTTCCCTTTTGCTGTGTTTTGCAATAGTCACTGTGCAGGCTATCATACAAATATGGAGTCAAGAGATAGTCCTTATCCCCAAAATCTTATCTTTATGGCAAGATATAACCTGTGTAGGGATAACTGGAAAGAAGCCTAACCAAGGAACCAGTTCAGCAAGTTTTTTCCACGCTCTGTCTTTACCATGTATAAGTGTGTGAATAGGAGCCAGAAGATAATTAGGTGATAGAGTGCATCTATAGCTGTGTTTTGTTGAGGAGCTCTTCTTGAACAGGAACAAGTACACCAACAGCAAGTTCACAGATGACACCAAGCTGAGTGGTGCTGTCAACAGGCTGGAGAGACAGGATGTCGTCCAGAGAGAGCTGGATCAGCTGGAGAGGTGGGCCCAGGTGAACCTCATGAGGTTCAACAAGACTAAGTGCAGGATCCTGCACCTGGGTCAGAACGACCCTCATTATCAATACATGCTGGGAGATGAGGTGCTGGAAAGGAGCTCTGCAGAAAAGGACTTGGGGGTGTTGGTGGATGAGAAGCTGGGTATGAGCCAAGAGTGTGCACTTGCAGCCAAGAAGGCCAATTGCATCCTGGGCTTTATCAAGAGAAGTGTGGACAGCAAATTGAGGGAGGTGATTCTGCCCCTCTGCTCTGCTCAGGTGAGACCCCAGGTGAGAGTCCAGATCTGGATCCCTCAGCATAGGAGGGACATGGACCTGATGGAATGGGTCCAGAATAGGGCCACAAAGATGGTCAGAGGGCTGCAACACCTCTCCTGTGAGGACAGGCTGAGGGAGCTGGGGTTGTTCAGCCTGGAGAGGAGAAGGCTCCAGGGAGACCTCATAGTGACCTTCCAGTACCTGAAGGGGGCTACAGGAAGGCTGAAGAGGGGCTGTGTATGAGGTCTGTAGTGAAAGGATGAGGGGTAACAGGTTTAAATTCGAGAAGAGTAGATTTAGATTGGATATCAGGAAGTTCTTTATATTGAGGGTGGTAGAACAGTGGAGGTGGTTGAGGTCCCATCCCTGGAGATATTCAAGGAGAGGTTGGACAAGGCTCTGAGCAGCCTGGTCTAGTTGAGGGTATACCTGCTCACTGCAAGGAGGCTGGACTAGGTGACCTTCTCAGGTCCCTTCCAGCCATAGCCATTCTATGATTGATTCTATGATTCTGTATTATTTTCACTCTATTCTGGTAGAAATAAACTGTGGAAAGGATTAAAACCCAATGATTTTATCCCAAAAGTTTTCTAATCAGATTACTGAATATGATACCGTGCGTGCCAGGTTTATATATAATTTCATATGATGAACAAGGAATGCAAAAATGTGTGCCTGTCCTACTACCCCTCTATGACTGTACGAATGTCTGAGTTGATCTGGTTGCGTGTATTTCGGTTGTACTTTTACACTGACAAAGAATGTCCATGTGTGAGCACTCATGTCTTCCTACATATGGCTGAGCTATCCCATTTTCTATTTTCTTTCCTTTCTCTAAAATTTAATTTACCTTCTGCTTCCTTCACATAGTTTTTGGGGTTTTTTTTTTAAAGCAAAAAACTTTTCTCTTTCACAAGTCTTACAGGATTTTCTTTCCAGGACATTTCGGGAAAAATAATCAGCCAAATCTTTCCAAGCAATTTAAAACCCCCAATATCAAAATAAACGTGAAAGAAACTGAATGGGGAAGGAAAACAGTACTGCAATTTTTGTCCTCTGATCAGCATTTTTGCTGTTCAAGACTTCCTGAGTGGTAAAATAGCTCAGCCACCCATGCAGTCAAGTCAGAGGGCAGAAAATTTTTATATTACTCAGATTTCCTCAAGGAGATGACCACGCTGTGACCTCTTTGCATTCTGTGAAGCTCTGTGACTCAGAGACATTCTGATGCTTCTATTTTAAAGAGTTTCTCCAGTGAACATTCAAGATTTCCTCTGTGGCACTTTTCAACTCAAGGTGGATAAAAGCATCTTGCCAGATTCGGTAACCTAAGGTCATTCTTGGACTCCCAGTATTAACATTTGATTAGCTGTAATAGTCTGTTTTACTGTCCAAACTGTGCTTTACTTATGTAACTTGACGCACTTGAGTAGCCCCACTCATTTCAAGCTCTGATGTAAATGAATGACTCTACTTACAGAGTCACCCCATCTGTTTTTTCCCTAGTACAAGCCTGGTAAGCCTTTTTTAATTAATCTGGGGGAAAAAAAGAAAAAATCCTCTAAGGCTTGTAAAACAGCAACATGTTCCTGTTAAAATAAAAGAGAAGAAAAAAAAGATAGCTTCATGACTAGGATATAGACCACAGATATATTAAAAAAGTAAAACAAACAATAAAGTAGGTGAGCAAATCATTGACAAATTTATTCCTATTTCCAGCACTGAATATCAAAGCCTTCTAGGATTAAAATAATACATTAACAAATGTAAACGTGAATCTTAGGATGAGGCTTCATTGTGACAAGTGCTATAAGCTAAAATGAACAATTATTCAGTATTGTCCTGATGTACTTCATTCTGTTGCCTTCTATTTTCATGGGTTTGTTACTTAACAAACATAGTTATACACATCAAAGAGAACATTTAGAAATGTAAAGCAGATTTTTCTTCTAATCATATGTATCTAAATTGTGAGTATTGGAAGAAAACATTCTCATGGTTTAAGAAGAAGCATAATTAATAAGCTTTTGCAGCTTGATGCCATATATAAAAGTGATGATGGGGCAGTTTATGAGAAAATGGAAGTAAGTACTGGACATGAGATATGAATAAATTGACAAATATTCAATCACCCAGCTCACTGTGACACTTTTCCACACTTTGCATGGCAAGGAAACCAAAAACACTCAATATATGTAGAAAAACAGGTGAGAGATGCCAAGTAAAAGTAAACTAAGTATCTACCATAACTTGCACGTCCCAAAAGCTGTAGTCAGGTGGGAGACAAGTAGTCTCACGTCCTTTTCTTTCGTGCACTCCAAAGAGGATGAAGCAGACAGGGAGCCTGTGTGGGACCATGCGTTTGATTCACAGCTCTTGTGCAGGCTGCAAATGTGTTTTCTCCTGACTTTCCTGCCAGATTCTGTTCCTGGGCTTTGTGAACCAGGTGGTGCACACACATAAATAGGCAAGCGTGTGAATGTCATTAAAGTAAAAGAGGAAAATCACCATCTCATATGTGATTTTTCCATATTATTCTGGGTTGTTTGTTATAGCACGTAAAAGCTAAATACAATCTCTAATGTTTCCTAAGCTGTGTTGCGGGTTTTGAATAAAAAATAAGGGAAATCTAGAACATGATACCTAAAAAGCATTAAGCATCTGACCAAAGCATGGGTAAAAACAGACATTCAAGAGTAGTAAATCAATAACATTGGTAAATGTTTCCTATACACTGTAAAAGTTGAAGTAATTCACTTGCCTGTATAGAGATATCTAGTGCATTTTTATGCAATTTTATGCAACTCAGAACACCAGTGCAGGTATGGTACAGGACCAAGAAGAGACACACAACTTTCTGGAGAGGCCTTTGGAGGCCAAATGGGATTCTGGGAATTTCTAACATCACTCTATAAATACTCCATCATGTGCCTGCTAAAGGTTCATCAGGCAGTCTCCTACCACTGTCAGCCATCTCACCTGTCCCACTTGACTTAGTCTAGATTACTTTTACCTCTTTCCATTGAAGGAACCTAAATGACCAAGTAGAGTAGCCCTCGACATGGTTAAAGTTAGGGAAGGTCAATCCAGCCCCCTGTGCTAGAATATTATTTTAAAAGAGTTAACAAGATCTATACAATAATTTGTATCTATGCACTACAGCTCAACCATTAGTTATCCCACTGGACCCTGATTATACCAGTATTCAGATTTGATTACCTGAATAGACAAGGGGCAGTCACACACTTCTGTGGTCTTTTTGTGGCTTTCACAGATAACCTACAGACACTGAAAGGGGAGAGGATCCAGTCCCAACACTTTTTTTCTGGGGCTGTCCTGTTAACATCAGCTTTCTGAAGTTAAGTATCAAAATGAATTGATTATTTAAGTGCTTAAATAGGCATGGATTTTCATGTTTAATAAATGCAGTCATGTCTGTTTATTATTGCTAGTCAATGTGGCTAAAAAATATCTGTGGACTCAAGAAAAGCAGGACAGTGTTTAGCAAAATGCTGTTAAGGTTAAAAACATTGGTTAACATCTCATACAAACTGAAGTTTGCGAGAAAAGAGCACATTTTCCAGTCAGCATTGGTGGTGGAGCAGAGAAAGAAAATAGTACTTGATATTTCCTGAGAGGAGTATCACAGATTCTGCTGAATTCTCTTTATCTATGACTGATTGAATTATCCATTGCAAATAGTGTTTGTTGCTAATTTGGCCATTTTGCAGTTCATGAATCATTCTGGAAACAATCCTGATTTCTACAAACGCAGTTGTTATTTGTAAGTATTCACTGAACAGTTTTATGCGAACAGATTTCAGCCTGTTCAGTTTTTTTTTTTTGTTCTCAAATTGTTAGTGTCATCTATTCACTATTTGAAGTGTTTGACTGGTCAACCAAATCACACACTATTGTCTGCACTCCCTGATTGGGTAACTGAAACTTATAAATACAAGTATAATGAATGGCAAATGATGAATAACAAATAGCGTATAACAAATATTGGATCCTCTGAAATTTCATACAAGAAATACATAATTCATGTAGCTTTTAGGACTCAAACATTTCCCTGAATACCTGGCAGTTTCCAGAAGATCCTGGAACTATAAGCAGTATACGTCAGAAATATTAGCAATTATATTCTCTATTTTATTAGGATAACATTCAAGAATCAGGACTTCTGTCGGTAAAGAAATGTCAAAAATACTGGCATGAGTGCACTTATCTACATTTATGAATGTGTAGATGTGATTCATTGTTATTTTCCACCAATATTCTAAATATATTGTTAAAGTACAAATGCATGAACCTAGTACATGACGCTTGTCAACCAATACAGGATGCAACATCATACATACAAAAAAGGAATAGAAGAAATGAGCAGAGACAGGGAACATGTTTAAAACTGAGATTTGGTGAAGTAGAAGAAAACAGATCCAGATTGCAGGAGCTTCGTGAAAGATGATTTTCAACTAACAACCTGTTTTAATATTGTTTCTAAATTCTTAGCTTCTTTTAGACTTCCTGTGTTTTGTTTTTAATCTGTTGATTATTTGTAATTAAAATATCAAAAATGTCTTTAGACATATTTGTCACATATTTATAAATACACCGTGGTGCAGTCAGACTAGTTGATTATTAATGTTAACAGTATTTGTTTTGAATGAGAAAAGTTAGTTGTAAAGAAAAAACAGTGATGGTTAGTTATTTATCTAACAATTCTCTATGGTTTGAAACCAGAATGTTAACGTACTTAATACTTTGATCCAGTGGCCAGAAGGATGTTTTGGCTAGTCAGCCAAATGCAGCACAGGTAGGGACTGCCCCTCCACATCTCATGCATCCCTCTGCATCATTGTCTCCAGTTCCCTCACGCACATACATGAGGGTTTGTACAAAGGCAGACTGGGCAAACACATGAAGGGACTTGGGCTTATCAGCCCTTTGAGTCCATCTGGGGATCAGCCAGTCAGACCTTCAGGAAGCAGGTACCATCTAACCTATTTTCTAATGGTATCAGTAAGCAAAAAGTAGTCAGGGCATCCTGTCATTGGTATTTGCAAAGGACAAGAAACGAGTTCTGTGGAAGATATAGCATTATCTTTCAGATGGGGTTTTTGTTTCTTTGTTTTTGTGGTGTTTTGATGTTTGTTTGTTTGGTTTTTTGTTTTGTTGTTGTTTTTTGTCTCTTTATTACAGCATTAGCAGCTAGCATTCATTTTTATGCGGAATAAGGACTATGACAACTCCCCCAAAAAAGAGTTCCAGTGAAGTAAGACATGTCAAATCCAGCCCACGAAAGTAACAGATGTGGAAACAGGCTTTGGGATATCAAGTGATGGCTAGGTCCAGTGCACATCTGGAAAGATGTGCAGGGGGGAGGAGAAGACCTTGGTAAGCAAAACTGCCATGGATAGCTTGAGAAAACTGTTTCCTCTCTTGAGATCTCCAGGAGGTGAGTGAAAGGATCTGTCTATGCTAAGTATAAGTGGATGTTACATGTGTAATATAGATATGAGCAAAACTGCAGTCTGCTATTTCAATCCCTCATTCAATGTTTGGGTCCTCATTTACCTTTGGTTAAATCCAGCCTTGTGCGGTAGAAAAATATTTTCTCTAATCTTATAAAAGAAAGGCATGGAGCCTAATTAAATATACAAACATTTAAAAAAGAAATCAATTTATATGTAAGTATGAAGTACAGTAGTGCTGTCATAAGCTGTTGATTAGTTTAAGGCTATCATTTAAAAGGATTGTATAAGATCTGAGTTGCATGCTTGTTACCCCACTTGGCACAACCACTTGGCCAAATGCCAATAGCCTTGTTTTCTCTTTCAAGGAGAAAGGGAAAGAAAACTTCTTGAGTGGGATTTTTGGTGTATCTTCTTTATTTTGAAAGACAACATATCTCAGGGTCTTTCCTGGAGCTCACTAACAGCTGCTAAGAAATCCCCACCCTTTCTTTCTACTGAATTCCATGACAAAGCAATCTTTTCTCCATTTTCTTTGGCTATGCCCATGACTACTTCTCTCACTCTGATGGCTTTATACTCACTTATTCTGCTGTCCATAGCTTGCTGTGCCAGCCTTATATCCCTGCAGTTACAACCAGTCAACCTCTCAGGACACAGGCTTTGGGCAATGGTTTCTGCTGTTTCTAGGAATGTCACAAAATGTAGTTTAATTACTCCTTTCCCTAAGGCTGAGTGGTTGTTGTTTAGCATGACCATTGCTTAAGCCAGTTCAATAATTGTCTGGAGACCAAAGAGTCACTTGAGAGCAGTCACTCATTTTTTCCAGTATAACAATATTATTATTTCCTGGCTTTGCCATATGGGTTACATAGGAGTGGGATACATAGCCAATTAACTGAGACAAAGGTTTAACTTAAAGCAATAACGATAGTGCATTTAGGGCACTTTGGAGCCATAGTTATCATTACTGAATTATAAATATTAATAACAGTTAAACACATTGTCAATGGTGCAGCCATTAAACATCTGCTGCCTCTGGTACATGGTGCTTTTTAGCTGGAGTCAAATCTCTTTGAGGTGTATGTAAGTGCATTGATACTCATGGCAATGTAGCCCAATGTTCTGGTGTCTCTGTAATAGCATTTTGACTTCAATATGGTGAATATATTGCATATACTTTTCACAAGTGTCTGTTTTTTCAGCCTGTTGATAAAGATTGTTGCTATCAGTGAATGTAGAAATAGAAGCCAGGATCTGCTGATGCCTACGCCGCAGGCTCAGGGCTTCAGTCACGAGGGCTGTGACAACATCATCTGGGCACAGAACCCTCCCACAGGTTCTCCACAGGAGTGCAGCTATTACTTTCTCCTCATCAATACACTGTGGTATGAGGCAAAAATTGTATCTGTGTATGTGTCCAACAAATGAGTTCCTTACATGAAAACAGTAATTATCTAACTTTTATCTAACGATGTGTTGGAGAGTGTACCAACCTTCTCCCAAGACCTGATTTTCTTGATATCCCCCAAGATGTCCTCAGTAAAAATTGTCAAATACTGATTACTCTGAGAGGGATCATTTCTTTATAATCATTTCTCTGGGAGCAAAGATTATAAATATTTCTTTTTTTACTCTCTGAGCACATAAATGAACATGTAACTGTGCACAACCTTTAGGAAACCGAACAGGAAGGAAGAAACTTTACTCTAGAGTACTTTATTTTTTAAGAGTTTCATGTGGTAATTTTATCACAGGTAAATTTACCTTGACAATATGCCAGAGAAAGAAGGGAACTAATTTCATCTGCCAGATCTTTTTCCCGAAATTACATTGTTCCAAATCTAAGGCCCAGTGGGGAAGAAGTGATTAACTCCCAAATTCATTTAAGCACTGTACTTCTGGTAAGAAAAACCCTCTCAGAATGAACAACCAATGACACCATTATTCTCAATGCAGGTGTAATCAGAATTTTGCAGAAGCAGAAAGCAAGAAAACAGGACAAAGAAAAGGAGGAAGGAAGAAGGGTGAGAAAAGCACAGCACATTAAGCTCTGCATTCCTTTTAATTTCATAGGAGGCAGAGAACAAATGAGGCTCCAGTCCATAGGCAAGATGTTGTGTGAACAGATATAATGCTGGATTGGTTTCAGATGCAGAAAGAACAGTCTATTCTATTGGTCAAGTAAAAAGTTAAAAGGCAGCTTGGTCTAAAAGGGAGAGGCTATTTTACAACAATTTCTTAAATTCAGCAGATGAAGTCAAATAAGAAAAGAGCAAAAGCCAAGAAATGTTAGCTAGAGATAAAACACATTTTTAATATTCAAAGGAAACAGCTACTGTAACAACTACCAACTACCAGAACCCAAAATCTTTATCAAAAAAATAATTAAGTGACCATACAATATTTTTATATTAAGGACTTAAAGGCAGTTTTTTTGATTTGAATTTAAACTCGGACTTGTTTTAGATTCAGCTTTGAATCTCACTGTAACTCAATTCTGCTACAAGCATACATCTTCAGTGAATCTCCAAGGGCTTCTGGAGGTAAAAATATTTACACATCTCTAATATTTTAGTTCCTGATTTACATCTAAATCCTATGTGGTTATTTCCCATGTATATTGAACAAAAAAAGAAGGCTAGAATTCAATATACAGTATTCATTCAGAGTGTAATTGAATCAATGGTATTAACTGTAGAGATTAATTTAGCCGCTATAGGATTATGGATAAAAACATATTTAGCAGAAGCAATAAAATGGCAATTTAACATATTAAAGGGTAACTAGCAGTTTGACATAAATAAAATGGAGACAAAAGCAGACCCCAGCAGAAAGTGGAAATTGTTAAGTAAACTGTCTAGTTAAACAAGACTACTGCTATGCAACAACAGTATATATTGCCAACTTAGAGCTCACTTGAAGTTGTCACAGTATAAATGTCAGGTCTAAAAAGAATGTTATAATTGTAAATTCATCACAGTGTTTTTATGTAATTTTACAGAAAACTGATGGAGGAAGAGTGGATAACACCCAGAGATGGGTAAATGTTCACCATCTTTCAGTGGAGGTAGATGCCACAGGAACGTTAGCTTAGACATTGAGTGTTTTCTAAGTATGTTTGGTTGCTTCTTGCAGTGATATCTGTTTAGGATGTAGAGGACCAAGATCACTTACTCTGGATAAGTCTTTCTTTAGGAGTACATTTCTAATACAAAAAAAAAAAAAAAAGAAAAAAGAAAACAAGTGAAGGATTCTGTCTCCAATTTCCTAATCCATTCTTGGTACCTAGGTAAACTGAGCCACAGTTTAACACTCACTATGACTGGTACTTCACATTAGATGCTTCTTTGTACAGTATTTCCTGGACACCAACATCTGAAAGCCAAAACATAGAAATGTAACTGTACGGATTGAATTTGACGAGCTTGTTGGCAGGATGGGATGGTGAACTGCTCCCATGAGTACACCCAGGATGGTTGGCACACGCTGCCTTTGCTTTGTCTTGAAAAATTCCTGCACTGTAAATATCAAGTGGAAAGTTTAAAAAAAAAAGGTGCTCTACTCTCACTGTGTTAATAGGAAGCATTACTCAGTGGTACTTGCTAAGGGATTTAGTGCCATTAAATTTGGTCTAAAACTAGCTCGGGGATAATCTGATAAAGTTAAATTCACTCAATTTATAAACATTTGCATGTTATTTATTCATATCATTTACATGTGTTTGCCCTGATAACACAAGCCTATGTGAAACAGCTGTCAGCAGCCACCAGAATCTGCTTGTTCACTGCTTTTTGCTGGAAGCCAAAAACAACTGCCCAGGCTTTCTGAATACATGCAGTTCATTTATCCCAATTAGAAACTAATTTCAGGCAAGTGCCACTAACCAAGAACAATGTGAGACAGAACAAGAGAAATGATCTACAGCCATGTAGTAAAGGAAAGAAATAACGAATATTGAGAGATCTCATGGAAAGTGACTTCTTTTTGCCATGTTCTAGATAACGTGTCTTTCTGATACTGAAGTGTCCATTACCTGTGCAGACACATCAGGCTCCAATTTTGAGTTGTGTTGGGATGTTTGTCTCTGAATTTGAAAAACTCAGGTGAGAATCCTCCATGAAAATATTTTCCTCTCTAGATGCAGTCATAAATAGTGCAGGAATAGCCTTCTTCACAGCCTGCTGGCATGCCTACCTTCTGCATTTGGCCAGCAAAAACACTTAATAGTTTCTGAATTGTGTAATGTTTTGTTCCAATTTGGTTTGAGATTTCAGGAAGGCTCTTCCTCACTTGATGGCTGCTGCTCATCTCTAAGCTACCCCTAAGTACCTGCTCCATAGTTTTACCAACAGCAATTTCCCTTTTATTGATTCTTTTTAGTGCTCATCATAGTTTTTCATATGTGGGCGTCTTAACTTGTGCATTACATTGAAAAGGCCAAGGTTGTCCATCCACTTATGCAGAAATGTAAACAAAGTGAATGACGAAGCACAGCTTTGATAGCTACCACCATTCTATCGACGTGTGCACTGCCCTGTCAGGTCAGCATGTGTTCTACACGATTTGCCCTTGGCTTTATTTTTATTTGTTTACAATTTTGCATGGACTGTTAGCAGCAGCAGTGTAGGATTATGGTACATCCCATGAAAACAGAGCAAAAGACTCAATTTCACATAATTTAAAACATAACTAAAATCAGGCACTAATCAATTCTAATTGAAACATGTTGCCCTTTCAGGAGCAGTGTCACCCATGTGCATTGTAATGGAAGTGTCTGACACTTCAGGTTTCATTACAACCCACCCTCTAGCCTGGCTAAGTTATTTGGGGCATAATTTAGAGTAGCAGTACTTTTATTAATAATAGAAATATGTAGCAAAAGGATATTGAAAAGATAGTGAAATCTCTAATTTCTACACTATCTGACCTACTCTCCAAATGAAGCTGTTTACTTGTCAGCCATTTCTCTACAGGATAAACAGGACAGGTTAACCTGGAGAGGATGTTTAAGTATAATGAATGTAAGTCATTTTCAAAATAACACTAAGAAATTATGATATGCCATACCATGACACCACAAACCAAGTAAATAAAATCAAAGAATATTAAAATTAAAAAAAAAAAAATACTTTTTTCAGATTGTTTTGCAATTCTGTTTTGCAGACCACTTGCTATTCTTCTGATTTGGAATGACAAATAATCAAGATCCCAAAAGCCCGTTAAAGGTTTGTTTCCAAGACTCAATCACATCCAGTGATAAAGTGTACAAATCTTGTTAGAAATAGTGATTATCTTTGTGTAAAACAAGCAAAATTAGAATAAATCTCTGTTACCTTTTCAGTGCAAAAATTTGAGACAAATAAAATAAGAGCAGCCAAGGTAGCTAATACTAGATCATCAACAAAGGGAGATTAAACTGTTGGCATGAGACCTTCAAATGGGTGTCCTGCTTCACTAGCACAGTTTGACTTTCAAATGATATGGACTAAGCAGATGCTACAGATCACTGCACTTGCCTGTCAATGTTACCTGCAATGCTTAACAATTAGTTTTGAGACTTAAATTTGCTGGAAGAGATAATTATGTACAATAAAACTTAGGAAACCTTGGCTGACAATAAAGGTACAAGTGAAATACTTTTCTAGGTACTGAGGCACAAGTTTTGTGCATGGCCTTCCTTCCTTCCTTCCTTCCTTCCTTCCTTCCTTCCTTCCTTCCT
>JANVCC010000048.1:4165114-4177545 GCA_025345505.1 Todiramphus chloris collaris | reverse complement strand
TCCTTCCTTCCTTCCTTCCTTCCTTCCTTCCTTCCTTCCTTCCTTCCCCCTCTCTCCCGCCTTTTTCCTTTTTTCCCCCTTTTTTCTAAAGATTTTTTTCGTGGCAGGCTTTTTCACAAGCTTTTAGGGTAAGACAGCTGGAAAGCAAGCACTTCTGGCACCCTAACTATGCAACATTACATCATCTTTATACAACATTTAATAAATTAACTTGGTTATTTTAAAATATACTTTATATCTTGGAAACAAATACCTCACACTAATTAGGGCCAAAAGTGGGTTGGTCCCTTTTGTTGAAATGACTTACGTGATGTATTTTGTCAGTTATATACTTATTCACATGTAATGAGTGATGTATATTTTCAAAACAATTATGTAGCTCACTACTGATACAGAAAGTACCTATGGCCAATGTTAAATATCCTTTTTTTTTTTTTGTACATGAGGTTTCTATCAAAAATCCTGAACTGTATCAGAATTAGAGTAAAACAAAACTTTTTTAGTTTTAGAATGGCTTCTTATTGTGAAGCATACATTCTGTTTACTAGTTCAGACACAGAATGCCAAGGTAAGGATAACAATATTTTATTATTTACTTGGCTGCTGTGAAAAAGTTGGAAAAAGAGAGGAGTAGAAATAGACACTACGAGCTGCAGAACTGCATCACCATGTTATTCCTAGGGACAGGAATTAGGATTATCTTTTATTAACAACTTACTTTTGTACTCCCTGCAGTGTCCTCTGGCCATCAAATCCTAGCTCTGTAACTTGAAACTTTAAAAAAAAAAAAAAATTAAGGGCATCAAAAATAACAAAATATACTTTGATTTTCATGACTAAGATTTTGGAGGGGGAAGCTCAAGTTCCCTGTAATTACACCAACGCCTCCATTAATTACCTCTTGTTTACACACCGAGGTCACCTTGGAGAATGACTTGTTTTCCTTTAAAAAGTGTTACATATACTGTGTTGATTGTTCAGATAATATTGGCTTCTGAGTTAAGTTTCAGATGCATTCTTACATGACTGAGCACAGTACTCCAAGCCTCTGCTCTTGTTACCATAAGTTTATGAACATTTTGCAGTGAGATTTCTGCTAGCCCCGAGGCTGTCAAAGAGCATTTAAGATGAAACAGCACCTGATCACCATTGATCATTTGCCTACTTATAAAATGAGAAAAGAAAATATGCTAAGGAATGAACAGCAACAACAAAAATAAAATAATTAACAATTACTTCATTCCCACACAGCAAAACCTAGATGTCAACTGATCAGTTCTTAATGCCTGCATACACTTTAAAAGTGATTTTTCTTCAACATCTATCCCCATCAGGACATGTTCTGCAGTTGTAAATCGGTGCCAATGAATTAAATTTTGCTCAGGGCATAGTGTACAATTACAATGTAGCTATTAATACGGGGAAAATAAACAAGGAAAAAATGTTTAACATGACATAGGATCTGACTTATTAACTGGTTCGGCACAAATGAATGTCACGAAAATAATGACAGTCCCAGGATCCATATAACATGTTAGTTTGAAAAAAAACATTTCACTGGTGGCTTAGAATATAGAATCATAGGATCATGTTAATAGGGAGACACCTTTTAGATCAAGTCCAATCATTAACCCAGCACTGCCAGATCATCACGAAACCATGTCCTTCAGCATCACATCTACATGTCTTTTAAATATCTCTGGGGATGGTGACTCCACTGATTTGCTGGGCATCATGGTCCAGGGCTTCACAGACATTTTGAGGAAGAAATTTTCCTAATACCCAACCTAAACCTCCCCTGATGCAACTTGAGGCCTTTTCCGCTTGTCCTGTCACTTGTTACTTGGGAGAAGGGACTGACCTCACTTCAGCTTCCTTTCAGGGAGTTGTATAGAGGGATAAGGTCTCCCCTGAGCCTCCTTTTCTCCAGGCTGAGCAGCCGCAGGTCCCTCAGCTGCTCGTCACCAGACTTGTCCTCTAGATGCTTCACCATCTTTGTTGCCCTCCTTTGGATATGTTCCAGCACCAAATGTCCTTCCTGTACTGAGGGGCCCAGCACTGAACCCAGTATTTGAAGTGTGGCCTCACCAGTGCAGAGTGGAGAGGTACAGAGGTATATGTTATTCTTTCAGTCTGCGTGTTTCCAAGTGAGAAATATAGCTTCAGTTAAAAAAAAACAAATGAAAAAAGAAACATACCACTTCAAGTAAAAATATTGCACAAAAGAGAATTTCTATATTAGAGGGTCAGGGTAAAGACAGTGATTAACAGAAGAGAGTGTATGATCAAAGAAAAGCAAGACTTCTTTCTAGAAAAGCAATTGCTGAAGAAAAGAAGCATGAAAAGCCCATTGCCATGGTGCTGGATGTGTTGTTGTTTCTTTCTGACCTCACCTTGTCCAGTCAAGATGACTAAAAGCCTTACTTTGTTATTTACTAGCTTTTAAGCATATGGTTTTTGACAGTCTTCATTATTCTTTAATAAGTTTCTTTTGTAGTGGGACTCACCCTTTCGGAACTGAGTTAAGGAACTGAATTGAATGTTTCATCTAGAGCAGGTTCATTTTAATTCATTTAAATATATAAAGACATTCTGTTTTGTTTTGTGGTTTCTCTTTTAATACCCATAGGCTTGCAGGCAGAGAGGTATATAGCCTTATCTCCAAGTCAGGAGTTGGGTTTCTGTTCTCTGCAAACTTTTCCTTGTTCAAATTAGGGCATCTCAATGCTTGTTAAAGTTTCATGTTATAAGGGATGGGTTTGCCTTGGCAGATTAATTTACCAGCAGGAAAATCTACTTCTGTTTTACTTAACGCCAAGTTTTAAAGCCTGCTTACTTTGTGGGTGGTGTGATTCAAGAGGAAGCAGGGTAGCCACAGGCATGGGATCAGAGCTTCGTCCTTATGCACATGAGCAGGTGTGTGGGTGTGAGAGAAAAGAAGGTGCGAGGGCTCTATCCTTCCTCTTCGCACCCAAATAACTCCCCTCAGCATCCCGGGGAACGCTGAGTGCTTGGGAAGCACCCTGGACCAGTGTGCTTCCTTCCTCTCCATTTCAACAGGTCTGGGAGGCTTGAAAAGTTTGCAGGCTTGTCCCTGGGTTTGAAATAAGAAAAGAGGGAGGAAGCCATATGCTCAGGGAGGATCCTTGTGGCCCTAAGGAGGGTTCCACAAAACCCAGAGCAAATTCCACCGTGCAACACCGTGACTGCAAAAGGGGGCAGCGGGACTCCCGCACAGCAAGACCAGCATTTGCAGAAGAGCAGCTGTGCAAAGGTCCAGAAGCCGAATGGTTTCCCAAAAGACCAATGTCGCAGTCGACCCCACACAGGGAACTAGGCCTTTTCCCATGCACACCTATTTGGAAAGAGCTGTCAAATTAAAAACGAGCGCCTTTGTATATGTTGATGCTAATGGTTGGTGTAATAAAAACCAGCAGCATTTATGACATGAGCCGTGTGGAACCATGGAGTGAGAGTCTGTGGGCTTCTCCCCAGCTGTTTCAGGATCACAGAATGTTAGGGGTTGGAAGGGACCTCCAAAGATCATCGAGCCCAACCCCTCTGCCAGAGCAGGACAAAACTAGAGCAGATCGATCAGAAATGCATCCAGACAGGGCTTGAAAGTCTCCAGAGAAGGAGACTCCACAGCCTCTCTGGGGAGTTTATTCCAATGCTTGAAGACCTTGACACAAACAATCAAATCCTCTGGATACTGACCGGAATCACAGCATCTTCACTCATCACAGAAAAAAAAAAAACCCAAACAGGTTTCATTTGGACCTGAATTTTGCAGTTTTAACTACATAATGCAGTGTGCACTCACTCCAGGCGTATACTCAGTTAACACTGTAAAGTAGCTACAGGTCCTACAGACATACCTGGGCTAAATTTTAAATGACCTCTACTGACTTGACTCAGCAGAGTCCACTCCAAGAGGTGACCCTGTGCTGCTGCTGCTGCTGCTGCAGCCACTGCCAGCTGGTTATTCTAAAAGTACCTGGCAGGACTCTAGGTGTGTTGCAGCATGGAAACACTCAAAGATATTGCTTCAACCCATAATACCTTACTGTTACCTTGCCCTAAGATTGCCAGAAACAAACATTGGTACCTTGTAGAGTGCCTGGTTTGACAGTTTAATGATTGCTGTTTGTGGCTTCTGACCACTATCCCATTTGAAATCATGAAACTGCGTATTGATATTTCTACCCATGACACTCAGGAAGAGAACAGGGACTCTTTCCTAGCACTAAAGAGCCAGGTAGAGCAAGAAATATGGCCAGGCAAGCTGTGAGGTCCAGTAGCCCATTTGCTGTAAGAAGAAGCTGTAAGACTCCATTTAGAGCTTTGCCAAGAGAAAAATGTCAGAGTACAGTTTTTACTGTTCACCTTAAATCACAAAGTTCTGCTGTTTGCCAAAGCAGGGCCAAATTGGAATATCTGAGCAGAAAACCTGTCTTCTGGTTGCCTTCACACAACCTGTAACCTCATAACTATATTTCTTTTGTGCTCGGTTCTCTCTAATTGGTTTTCTCAAGAAGGAGTTTCCCTCCAAAAATATTGATACTGGAGTGCAGGGAGGACAGCAGAGAATCTGTTCAGCATGTCCTTCTCCACCAGCCTACACCAAGAGCTATTCTGCTGCTCACGGGCTGATGTTTTCCTCACCTCTTCCATCTTCCTCTACTTGGTCTTAACGTCAGTCCCTGCACCTGCTACTGCAGGATATTGCCATCTATGGCTTTCCAACACTTCATATTCTGATGAATAGTTGGCTTCTTGTTGCTTCGGAGAAAGTCCCCAACTGTTGCTGAATTTTCTCTCCGAGTCCAGAACAGAACAGAAGGGGCTTTTATTTACCTTAATGGGCTCTGAAGATTAGCACCTGCAGACGGTCAGGTGCCCAGTCTCCTCATCCTGATTTATATGTTTGCTTTCATGACTTCTGGTTGGCGAAGGAGAATATCTGCCCAATACCTGTACGTTAGCAGACGCCACAGGAAAACAGTCTCGTCTCTTATATGGATATAATATACAAACTCTCTCAACAGAGTCCCATAGCAACAGAGTGAAATGAACATAGTTTAAAGCAACGGAGCCATCCATAGCAATAAGCTCAGAAATTAATCTGAAATAAAAATAAACAAACAAATAAATAAAACAAAACAAAAAAAAAACCACCGCAAAACAAAACATCAAAAAAAAACCCCAAACCCAACAACAAGAAGAAAACCCCCTACCCCTTTCAAGCACAGTCCACAGCTTAATTACTGTAAGCCCTTTTTTTTTCTAGTGAACTTGCAGTTTGCTGTACAAATACTACACAGCATTCCTTTAAGGCTTAAGAACATACGTTTTAAAAGCTGATAACATTTTTATCATTGGAAGAGCTTAAGTCCCTTTATGATATGTTCAGGGATCATGTTTCGCACATTCACTTTTCAAGCCAAGTAACGTCAGATGTCCTCGTACCACAAAGCTTCATGGGTGAACTTTTGCCTCACTAAATCCTAGAAGATAAGAAGAGGTGAATACTTTAAAATAAAGGCAAACGTTTGCTTCAACATGTAAATGTATTTGTTCGAAGTGTAAATTAAATTCAATTAAGTTCAGAGAGTGGTATCTCAAGACTTTTGCTAATTATATGTGTGAGTTTCAACTCATTAAACTCAGCACTTTTAAGAAAAGGGAATCTGCCAGGAAACTACCCATTACACAGCCTGATTATTTTGTTTCCATCACTAAAACTTTGAGACCAGCCTCCAAGATACTCCACAGGAGGAGGAAAAAAGAGAAGGGTCCTTTTGCCAACCATAGCAAAAGAAGATGAGCTGCAGAAAGGAATTTGTATTTACTGGGTGTGTAAAACCTCTAACTGCACATCCAAGAATATCCTTATGCAGCATTTGTGCTGTCCACCTTGACAGATCCCCTGGAACTCCTTGATGCCTCTCTGGTTAGCAGCACACTGCTGCTCCAAAAAGTAAGCTCATTTGAAAAAACTAAACCTCTCAGCAATTTAAGGCCAAATAAATGCTCCCTTTTGTGATAACTGCTAGCCTGGCCAGAACTTCAAGGCTTGATTTGGGTATGAATTGACTTAAAACAAGAAGGAAACTATGCCAGGGAGCAGAAAGAGGGGGAACAGGAGTCAAACTGAAGCTTTGATATGGAGGAAGAAAGGGGATGAGAAATATAACTGAGGCAATGTAGTCAAAACAGCACGAAGAAGGGATGGAGGAGTCCAGAAGAAAGTACCAATTGGGAGCCTACACATTCCCTAATTGATGGAGAAAACAGCACAAAGAGGAAGGAAACTGAATCTTCATCAAGGTTCTGACATGAAGGAGCGAGAAGGAGGCAACTGGAGAAGTAAAAATCAACAGGAGGTTGACACATCAGGAGAGAGACGGGGAGGATCGCAGCCTTTGGAGGCTAAGCCAAGAACACGGCTTACAGAAGCTACAAAATGTGCAACCAAGTGTTTTTATAGAGGGACTAGCTAGTGTTGGCACAAGACAGCAAGTGTTAGCACTGGAAGACAGAAGAAGTGCTCAGTGTGTGACAGTGACGAAGTCCCACGCAGCCCTGTGAAAGTATGTCTGAGCTGCAGAAAACCGAGGAGCTCGCTTTGAGCTAGTTAGCCAAGCCTCAGAAGCAGTCTGTGCATGTTAACATTGCTTTAATTAATTTAACCAGGCTAATACCCCTCATTTGTTGGAGGTATCTGCAAACTGTGCTTTGCAGGGTTAAGCATATTCAGTGTATCTTTGTTAAAAAAGAGTCGTGCCAGAGACAGACAAACAGGTCAGTCCTTTACAAACCCATTCAAACCCTTAATTTTCCTACTGCGTGTCCTTGGTCAGTGTATGAACACCAGAGCGATAGGCACAGAGCAGAGACTGCCAACCAGCCAAGGCTGATGAATAACTGCCCCCTCTTAATTTACTGCCAAAGCTAACAACCATGGCTATGTTCATACCAGGTGGTCTTCCTTTAAGAAAATGATCTTTCACTTTCCTCCTCCTTTGCGCAAAGAACATTTTGTTGCATAGTAGGAAAAAAAAAAAAACAAACCCAAACCAGCCCAATTGCATGCTATTTGCAGCAGGCAAAAAGTGCTGCTCACATGATTTTTCTATGTTGTGTTTTCATATGGCTCTAAACTTTCTGCTGGGTTTGAACTCCTGCCAGCATTTTAGCATAGCAACTTGCTTTCTTCATGACATTCAGCAAGTGGTTTTACCTCCTCTAAGGCTTGGGCTGCAACCCAGGGAGAATTTTACGTTCTGAAAGAATGGAAAGTCGGTTACAGCAGGAGTAGCAAAAGCAACACACCTCCTTCCCTCCGACCGCAGACTGACCCAGCACACTGTCTCTACGTGATATTATGACTGTGATCATGTGAGACCCAACTCTTCCAGCAGGGAGGGGAACATACCTTATTGTATGGAGCAGAGGCTATTCACCAAGCTCCTGTGGGCTTGCTGCTGCATGCAAGGTTTTAATATGCTAGTGCTTACGTGACTGGCTTTGTGCACATCACAGAGTAGAAGAACACAGGTAGGAGCCAGACGTCCCTGAAAAAGTGGGAAGTCAGGCAAGCACGTCTTCTCCTACAGCAACCCATCCTACTTGCTCCTGGCTGCCCTCTTTCCAAATCACCATCACATGATAGGGAGGGAACATTTTCCCAGGGGAGGAGGGAGATTTGGGCAGGGCAGGACCCAGACAAATTATTCTAGCAACATGCGCATGACTTGCAGAGTGCAGGTTGAACAATTCTGATATGCACGAGTGCTGTGAAAGCCAGACTCCTCTGAGACCAATACAAAGATTTCCATTGGCTTTAGTGAACACTGGGTCGAGCCTTTAAGTTATAGATAGGCAAAAATGCAAATAGGGGCCCTCTGTGGGTTGTTGGCACAGTAGCTGTGAATACCACTGGAATAGAAACAACCATGAAGTACCTGAGGATCCACCACCATTGCTGTCCAGGGACTAGGTTTATACATCCCTCACCCCAGTAGAGCTACTCTACACCACTGGGAAAATCTGGCCCATGCTCTCTGCTCTGCAAGATTTCAGTCTAGGTGGTTTTAGCATTGGGCAGAGCGTTCTGACCGTGCAGATTATACCAGGTGTCAAACACAAAGTAACTTCAGGGAGTTGTGCCAGCATGCAGAATAAAGGAAAGAATCCTCCTAACACAGATAGGCTAGACAAACTTGCAACCACTGTTCCTGAGCCAGGAAGACAGATTCCTTTTCCCATAGTTGGTTTCCTGTCTCCTAGACTCGATGTGATACTGTTGGCAGGAAGGAAAGGAGCTCCTTCACTGCACACTGTGCATGTGACTTTGCTGCTGCCTCGCTTTAAGCAGATTATTATTATGTCCTTTCCTTTAATCACTGGCTAGTGACAAGTTAGCGGTGGTTTTAGTACCACCACTTATGGGGCATGGCATGTTAATTTATGGGGATCTATTTATTTATTTATTTTAATTAAAGCCACTCATTTCTAGGTAGTAGGTGTTGTAAATTAATAACGCAATCAGTAAGAAATGGAATATTAATAACAAAATGCTGGATCAAAATAAAAGCGATGATGTCCATCAACAATAATGATGACAAGTTGAAAGGGACACCATCTCTTCGTGGATTATTCTGGGTCAGAAGACATCTTCACATCCAGGGAACTCATCCTTAGAAGCCTCAGGCCTTGCATGTGTGAACCCATTATCCCAGAGAAACCCCTAAAACCAATATAACTTGGTCAGTTTACCTTGGAGGGATCAAGTCTACATGTGTAGCAATACAAGACATTCGCATTTCAGTGCGCTGCTGCCTCCTTTCTTGTGCTTTCAAATATACAGCCAGGTTACATACAAAGCATGGCTTGTTTCAGGTTTATGCCTTGAGTCTTACTTTTCCAACCAGTCATTCACAGCTGTGGGCAGGCAGGTGAAAGCCTGAAGTCTCAATCTTGAAGGACTTGAACTGCTCTCAAGCCCGGCTGTACATTGGGTGCTGTTGATGTATCTATTCCTGCCTAATTCCTGAGACTTTCCTGCTCACACTTCTCTGTCTACATAAAAAGCTACCATTAATCTGGTTTAAATAAATAAAATAAAAAAGCCATCCATCTTAACAGTCTGTTCTTCCCCTTATGTTCTCCATGTAAGAGCAAAATTGCAGACTTCACCCAAGGCCTATGGTGATAAATCTCAAGAAGGGCAAGACCTTCCATTATGAATAGAAAGATGGCTTTAATTTAAAAAAAAAAGAATCAGTACATTATTTTCAATCATTAGAATCTTGTGCCAGTTGCAAAATCAATCCTTTTATTATTAAAGGGCTTACATTCCCAGTAAAATACTCTGTGACATAGAATCCCCATTATGAAAGAGATGGACTCTGCTCTCAGGAAGCCAGCAACTAGCGTTGTAATCACAGATTTTGCATAGTAAATGAGACCCTGAGTCTTAACTCCTGGAATTTCTTTTGAAGGAGTAGTGGACTTGTAAATTGGATCACCTGCAGGAAGACTGGGAGCGTGGGCAGTTGTATACAAGGGAAGTTAGACCTGGGGCATGTAATTAAGATGTTCCCAGTCCATAAGAGAAATTCATTTAATACTTCTTGGCAAAGTCTGCGATAACAAAGAAATCAGATTCTGCAGAAGAAGAAACTAGATTTACTCTGATCAGGCATGTGTAGTGATGAAAGAGAAAGGTAGGGAGTGAAATAAAATGCCAGGAATTTGGTTTGCACCAGAGTTTTTAGGTTTTTTCTTATCTCTACTAAAAGTGACTGCTCTATTTAGTTTTGAATAATTGCTATGCAAGTTGGATTGAATTTTCTTCTCTCCCTTGGTTTAACGTTGCAGCAGAGACAGTGTATATTATATACTGGCATAACATATGCCTTTTAGAAAAAAATTCCTGACAACAACATGAAATTCCCATAGGTGCTGTGCTCACAAAGCATTAGCATAATGTTGTTAGGGAGAGATCTTTGCTCTTACAGAAACTATTCATATCTGTCAGGGTCTTATATGTAGACTGTTGCAAACACTGTGGAAATGAAAAACTAAAGACACGTTAAAATTCCGTTAGTGATTGAGCAAAATCAGAGTCTGAAAATGATAAATGAAATTTCTTTCACCGGAGTAGCTGTATTTTACTACGGTAAAGCACAACTAAAGAAAGAATCAGAAAATATAGATGGAAATTATAGGCCAGTGCCATATTAGTACGGGACACTTTAAGCCTAATGCAAATCATTCTGAAGCTAGTGTTATGTCTAACAGGTCTAATAATAATAATAATAAATAATAGTAATGTAATAATAAGAGGTTGTTCTTCATAATTAAGGTTGATTACGAGGCACTTAGGGTAATGTAACTATTTACTTTTACCACCCATGTATTTGCTTGTGTGAGAATAGATTCAACTGTGATGAACAGCTATGGTTGTGCATGTTTGGTTTTGATGACTGTAAAGTGCTAATTGATTCTTCTTGAGCTTTCTTCCTTGAGGCCCTTTTGGCCTCCCTTTTGCTAAGCGTTTTGTCTCATAGGCTGAGTTGTATCATCGTACATCAGGTATCTGGATCTAAAGGCTTTTCCCCTACTTACTGAAAAAGATCTTGCAAGCTTTAAGGGATGAGCTCAGCATGCCCTTCAAATTGGATTTTAGCTGTTCATTTGCCTCAAGCAAGGTACCCTCCAAGGATCAAAAGCCTATGTGCTGCCCAATTGCCCTGCTCTGCACTGACCAAGACCTTACCAAGAGAGCTACAGCACAAGTGCCTGTTTAGAGCACAAAGCCCCATGTCTCTTATCTGCCCATACTTAGATCCCAGTGTAGTCAGAACCATCCTTTTCTCAAATAAAGCATTCGTACAAATGCAGATCCCATTGAGAACTGCAGGCATTATGATAGTCTGATAAATGGCAGTTGCTATGCTGAGAAGTAACAAGCTAGACACAAGACCAGATCCAAAGGACAGAGAGGACTGTTGTCTGCCAAGAGCAAAGCACCAGGATGAAGGCATCTTGAAAAGAATTTATTTTTTCCCCTTTGGACAAATGATACTGACATGTTCCCAGTAGACTGGCATGAGCCTTAGTGTACATAGTGAAAATGGTCACTGAAAATAGAGGAAGAAGGCCAGGAAAAGGAAGATTAATAGATCGCTTGCAGATTAGTACTATGAAGTCCAGTTGAAGATGTTGAATCACTAGTACCCACCTAGAGAAGTCATCCTGGTCTGAAACGAATGTCACCTCCTGAGTAGCTGGGGAAAGAGATGTGGACATTCTTTTACAATCAGTGTTCCAGGGGTACATCCCCATTAATTTCCCCATGGATTTCCAACAGGAAACTCAGAAGATTTACAAGGAAGGTCTGCTCTGTCTCAAAGCTTCATGGAAGATTTTGGTCCAAGGGTTTATTCATCAAAGACTTCCCACAGTGTCTGGGTAAAAGGCAAGGCTCTAAGGGAGCAGGTTCTCTGGCTTTTACCTCTCCCATGGGTTAGCCAGTTCTACTTCTTTCTGTGAGTTGCTGCTCACAGAAGAGAGGAGAGATATGGGATTGAGTGATTGTGAAATAATTCTTTGCTTTGTTGTTGAGTTTTCTTTTTAATTATCTCAGGTTTTGAAGAATAAAATTGAAGGTGACTTAGTATTTAAAGCACATATACTAAAATGTTAATAAATTAAACACATAGTTATGGAAACAAATGAATTAAAATTAAAAAAAAAAAAAAGTCTTCCCTGAGCTGAGCTTTGTTTGGTGAGTTTCAGGAGGTGCTTTTGGTAGTGAGAAGGTAGGCCTTGAGAAAAGGTGCCTGGAAGTGTGGAAACCCTGATCCAAGCACAGGCACTGGAGGCCATGAGCCTCCATTCTAATTCCTTTCATCCCTAGCAGGTCCCTTTAACAACTATAACAAAGCAAGCCTTGATAATGAACCCTTATGTCTTAATATAAAGTATATTATATTCATAGGCACTTTCCTTCTTCTTCTCCCTTTTGAGATGGAATAATGCACTATTAAAAATAGGATTTCTGCTTTCCAGTCAAGAATGTTAGTATTGAGAAAATAAATAGTTCTCTTCATTACCAAAGTCTCAGAAGAATGTAAACAAAGAAGAAGCAAACATAAAACCTATTTTCAATGTGTTCTGGAGTAATGGATCAGCCTCTGATCTTCAGATACACATCAGTAAATCCAGACTTTGATCTACAAAAGCATTTAAGTACTTGCATAACTTTGAGCATATGAGTAGCCTCTTCACTTGAGATTAGCATGTGGTTAGGTGCTTTTCTGGACCGTGGCTTTTAAAAGGAGTGTAAGGGTTAGTTATGCATTTTGTTTTGTGGGAAGGAAGGAAGGAAGGAAGGAAGGAAGGAAGGAAGGAAGGAAGGA